>PVKE010008268.1:0-48185 GCA_004027555.1 Craseonycteris thonglongyai | reverse complement strand
CCTTCTGTATCAATCCTTTGACTTGCCAAATAAATGTAATAGAACTAGCCGCATGTATTGCAGACCTTGTTCAGGGGAAAGCAGAAGAACTAGAGTTAGAAATTTTGAACCTTAAGAACGATATTTTGCTAAAATCCTTAATATCAGAGGACTTATGGAACATAGTCGACAAAGAAAGGTTCCCATTTTTAAAAAAAGCAGCATATAAAATCAAATTGTTTTTCAGGTCAACGTATTTATGCGAATCTTTGTTTTCAAACATGAATTTAATGAAATCACAATATAGATCTTGACTTACCGATGAGCATCTTAATAATTGTTTGCTAACAGGGTTGTCGTCATACTCTCCTAATTACGAGGCACTGGCCAATGAAATGCAATGCCAAAGATCACACTGACAGATTGGTTTTTTTTTATGTTTTCTTTTATGTTTTTTTAAATGATTTTATTATACGTGTGTTTTTTATTTACTTTGTATTACATTTTGTATATATGTTTCTTTGTTTGTATATAATTTGTACAATAAATTTATTATTTTAAAATTATTTCTGTTTATTATTTTTTATTCTTGTTCAATAATAAATATCCTTAGAAATAGCTGGTGCCCGCTGCTCTACCAATATTTTAGAATGCGCCCTAGGGTATAAAAAGGTTGGGAACCCCTGGCATAGAGTGTCACAGTAGTGAATGCAGGCATTTGGTCCCATGGGAAGGAACTCTGTAAGTCTACTTTGAATTTAAGGAACTTTGGCTAATTATGAAGGCCTCTGGGCCAAGGTCAAGACCGCCAGCCCTAGGGGTCTACCTAAAGGTAGAACTTCCCCCTGTGCCCATCATATTGCTATGCCAAACAGCTGGGGCCATTTGAGGGGTGGCTGGAGGCTCTCCGCACCCTGCCACTGTTGCCACTCACACACGCCACCCACCTTTGTCGGATTAGTTTATCCATTTCTGAAGGAAGGTTTGACTTTTAGAAAAATCACATTTGAGGACTTTGAGTTCCAGCCTCCTTGTATGGATTATACTCTTACAATCCTCAGCCTGGCCCCAGAAAGAGGATCTCTGGGCTTTGTAAAGGAGAAAACCCTCCTGGGTTTCTCCTCTCAACACTCTCAATACTTGACTTCTGACACTGAGAACACTTTGCTTGTCACCAGATGTGCGTGGGTTTCCCATCCCTGCCCCCAGCACCAAGAAATTCTCAGACACCAGCTGGGTGCCCTCCAACTTAACTCCTTTCTGACACTCTCCACCTGGAGATAGTGTCAGATCCCACAGGTTAAGAACTCAGGTCAGGCCCACACGTCAGACGCCAATGTCAAGTCTAGGGAGTTACCTGTGCTCTTGACCAATAAATAAACTGTATGTCAGAGGTTTCTATCATCCCCTCCTGGGGGTCATCATTCCATTTGCTAGAGCGGTTGCCAGCTTATTATATAAGGATATGATAAAAGATACAGAAGAGCATCCAGATGGAAGAGATGCATAAGGCAAGATATATAAAAAGGAGCACAGAACCGCCATGGCCTCTCTGAGCAATCCCAGCACCTCCTCGTGTTCATCAACCCAGAAACTCTTCAAATCCTGCACTTTGGGGATTTTTATGGAGGTTGCGTCATGTAGGCATGATCAGTCATTTACTCTATTTCCAGTCCCTTTCCCCTCTCTGGAGAATTGGGGAGCGATGAGGTTGAAAATTCCAAGCTTCTATTCATGGCGTGGTCTTTCTAATGACCAATTCCCATTCAGGAGCCCACCAAGAGGCCTCTCATTAGAACAAAAGATGTTCCTATCACCCAGAATATTCCAAGGGATTTAGAAGCTCTGTGTCAGAACCAGGGTCAGAGATCAAAAAGTGGAATAAAAGCTGCTCCTAGTGCTCTTATCATTCAGGAGGAAATTAGAAGAGTTTTAGGAGCTCTGTGCCAGGAACCCAGGGTCAGAGACCAAAATATATTTTTTATTACCTCATTCTGTGCTTCTGACCAATTGACTATAAATCAGAGGTTCCCATGGCTCCATCCTTATGCTCAGTCACTTGCTAGAGTGGCTCACAGAACTCAGGAAAACAATTCACTTACATATGAACAATGTATTACTAAAGGATGTAACCTGGGAACAGCGAGAAGTAAGAAATGTGCAGTGCAAGGTGTGTGAGAAGAGGCACGAAATTTCCACTCCCTCTCCAGGTTTACCACCCTCCTAGCATCTCATGTGTCCAGCAACCCGGAAGCACTCTACACTCCACCCTTCTGGGGTTTTATGGGGCTGCATTTCATAGGCATAATTGATAAAATCATGAGCCATTGACAGTTAATTCAACCCCTCTCCCCTCCTCCCCTCTCCCCTCCCCAGAAATGGGAGGCAAGGGACTGAAAGTTCCAACCCTCTAATCATGTGGTTGGTTCTCTTGGCAACCAGTCTCCATCCTGTGGTTATGGAGGGGCTTTCCAAAATCCACCCCCTTAACATAAACTCAGATGCGGATGGAAGGGCATCATTACAAATAAAAGTTGTCCATTTTACATTGATCACTTTGAAGTTATTTCAGACATTGAGGTCAAAAAACAAATATTACAACAAAAGATGCCTCTTTTACTCTCATCAATTAGGAAATTACAAGGGATTTGGGAGCTGTGAACCAGGGACTGTGGACAAACATATATATATTTCTTATTATAAATCGCAATATCACATGCTTCTTAGCAGTAGACAGAGATCAGTAAGTGGTAAAGGACCACCCCTGTTGGGGAGCGATAGTTCCTGAAGCCACAGTGAGCGTTCTATGGGGGAGGAGGTAGCAACGTCAGACTCAAGCCAGCTTGAGAGAAAAACGTGTTTCTGCCTGGAGAAACTGGTAACCAGAGATTCTCCTGCCTCAAAAAGCCATTTTTTTCTGAAACTAAAGGTCTTTTCATTTAGGAATGGTTCTTACCTGTTTTATTATTCATTGCTCCTGTTTTACTTCTTTTAAATAATCAGTAGCAATTTTTAAATCTAGTTTCCAAAAAAATAAGAATTTTTAAAAGTTATAACTATAGGAACTCGACGTTTACAGCAGCCTTGTCATATCACCAGAGCAGGAGTTACTAGCCCTGTTTTACAGATTTAGAAACTGTGGCACAGTGAAAATAGAGGGCTTATCCCTGTAGAAGAAGAAGAAAACTTTCTTAGACTCTCTTAGAGTTCTGGGCTGGGTTTGAAAATTAAGCTGACAAAGACAAATTAACAGAAGAAAAGCACACAGCTTTATTTAACATACGCTTTATGTGACATGAAATCCTGAAGAGTTAAACCAGAGTGTTTCTATGCTGGGTTTGATGAAGTATTCACCATGGTAGATGGTACGATAACAATACCAAAGGTAACACACTTCAGGATGGTATATTCTGAACCCCATTCTCTCATATCTACTACCTAATAGAAGTAGAAAATTTGAAACCTGGTTTAAGTAAGGTCCACTGCTACACAACTATACTTTTCTAGCTCCATTTTTCTTGGTATGTAATAACACATTACTTAAGTTGAAGTTAAAAGCAAAGCTGATAATAGTTTTATTAAAATATAATAAAAGGATGACTGCTTTTGACTGCTTACCTATCATCAATTGAGGCTAGAACAAATTTGCATAAAACAGCTTTTTACTTCTTATGTTTCAGAACATGACTTCTTTTTTTTAAAGATTTATTTTATTGTTTTTGACAGAGACAGAAAGAGACAGAGACAGAGAGGGACAGAGAGAAGGGGCAGGGCCCAGAGCAGTCTCCATAGTTGTATTTCATAAGTTTTCAACACGGTTTTGTTTCACACAGGTGGGCAGGGGCCACACAGGGTGGGAACTGGGCTGGGGGCCTCCCTCATGGGAAATACACCCCCTCAAGCCAGGGGCCAAACTAGGGGGTGAGAACTGAACTAGGGGTCTCCTGCATGGGGAACACACCCCAAGAACATGAGACTTCTTATGCGAAGAATGTGTATACTATGGTACACATTGTCATCTGCTTAAGGATTTAAGATTAAACTCAATCTTGGCACAATATAGTTTCTTATTTGAAAGAATTCTGAAGAAATGTTCTTTAAAGTTTTAATAAGTTTCTTGGATATATAATATTACCTCAACTTATGTTGAGCTTCAAATATTATTTAATAAAAATATATGGATTCAGTTATTCTTTAAACATAATTTTTTAACCAAAAAAAAATACACAGCTCACTTCATGTTAACACTTTTTCAAGACACAAGCACTTTAAAACTACCCTAAAATATTCCTTCTGATGAGCTCAAGATACATCCAAACAACATGGACGGACCTTGAAAACAACTTATTAAGCAAAATAAGACTGAAAGAATCAAGAAGCATATGACCTCACTTATAGGTGGAATATAAAACTGAAAGGAACAAAGAAACAAAGACTCATGGACACAGTCAATAGTTTAGTGGTTACCTGAGGGTAAGGGGGGAGGTGGGTGGGAGAGATGGGTGGAGGGGAGTAGGGAGGGGGAATCAAACACACGGTGATGGAAAGTGAGCTGATTCTGGGTGTTGAGCACATAATATGATGTATAGACAATGTAATGTAGAATTGTACACCTGGAAATGATGTAATTGATATCAATTAATGTCACCCCAATCAATTTAACAATTAAAAAAAAAGATACGTCCAGATTCCCACATCATTACTAACACAAAACAACTTTTAAAACCACTTTTGTTCTTTCATTGAGTAAGTATTAAAGTGAATCAAATACCATATTTATTTATTAAAAGTCATGGGAAAACTTTGATCATCAACCAATCAGTACCAAAAAAGCAAACAAACAAACAAAAACCACACACACACACAAATAGACTACTTGAAGCACTGCTAGCACTGCAGTGCTCAAAGGCCGTTTTGTGGCGTGGATTCCACAGCAACCTCCACCTGAGTTATTTCAGGCTCCCTGTAAGATTAGGCCACTCCAAGAAATCTCACAATCTCACCTCCTTAAGTAAATTATACAAAACTAATACCCTCTGATAATCACCATAGCAATCTTGCCATCAGAGATCCTGTATCTCCCTGAAACCTTCGTCAACAAACAATAGTTTAGCTGACAGCTCACATATGCCCCACAAGAGGACCTTGAAAACTATGTAACAACTTGGCTGTCAACAGCGCCCCAAATCCCTGATACAGAAAGCTGTAAATCATTGAACTTCCAAAAATCACAAACACTGATTGTGTTTACCAGGGATGACATCATGGAAACTTTTGAAAAGTCTTAAAGGGTTTTCTCCCAACATAGGTTGTAAATGTAGAAAAGGCCAAATCCTAAGAGGGTACGGGGCTGAAATCAGAAAAGATTTTGGCCAACGGATGAGATTCACTTGCTTTCCATATATCATTTAAAAAAAAAGAAAAAGAAAAGCTTTTTAATGAAATGAAATATAGAGAAAGGGAATATATTATTATTAATGCACAGGTAAATAGATTGTTACAAAGAACACAGCTGTGTAACCAGCACTCAAAACAAACAAACAAACAAACAGACAAAACACAGAATATCACCAAAAGACCTTCTTCTACTTTCCCTCATGGGAACGTAAACAACCTGACTCGTTTGCCTGTTTCTGTGTTTTATATCAAAGGAAGCACATGGTGTACAGCCTTTGGTGTCTGGCTTTCCTCCCTAAGCATCATGTCTATGAGAGCCATTAGTATCGTTGCCTTAGCAGTAGGCTGCTTCTCTAACTGCTGTTATGTAGTTGAATCTGGCTCAGATCATTTATTATATTACTGATGGGCATTTGGTCATCATATTTAGTGTCATATTTAGTCAACCAAAGGTTATTATCTGCCTCAGGAAGTTGTTTGTGTTTTGTTTTTTTAGAAAAGCCATCACATATTTGAGAGACACATGGGACTTTCGTGCCGACATAAACGAAGGGAATAAAGGGGTCGTTTCACTTGCTTAGACCTCTCGCTTTGTTCTGTGCTGCTTCTCCACCCAGCTCCCCAGACTCCGGAAAAATTGTGAGTTGTGTTTGTAACGATCACAAGGATGGTGAGATTGGGAGTCCCCAAAAATGTGGGAGAACCTTGAGTCTGCCGATGTGGACACAGGAAGTTGCGCATGTGTGTAAACTTCAAGGAAGCTTCTGGTCACTGGAAAATCCTCCGTAAATATCTCAGAACAGCTGGGACAGCCAACCACAAGTGATGGTGACTTCAGCCTCTAGCAACTCAACAAGTGTGCCTATCCTGCCACTTCTCAAGAAAAAGTGAGCTATATATTTAGTCCCATGAAACTTAACCAAGTCCTGGCAGATTTGCCTTCTTATTTTCCATATAACTAAAGCTAAACCTTCGCTAGCACATAGTTGTCTTCTTGTTGGTTTGTTGTTTTTTTGGTTTTTTTTGGTTTTTGGTTTTTGGTTTTTGTTTTTTCCCTTCTCCAAGGACACAACAATAACCCTGCTTAAGTTCTCTTTTGGGAACTTTAAAATGCTAACTCCTCACCAGGTTGCCAGTAACTTGAGGCAAAACTAGCTTATTTCCATACAGCCTCTGTTTATCTGGATGCGATGTTTAAGATATTCCTAAATTCTTTAGAGAGAAAACACTTGAAATTTTACTCTCTGGTCACCAGTACATAAATTCAAAGTGAAGTGACTGGAATCTAAAGGAAACAAGAGTACCCGTCTGAAAGAGGGAGGGAGGCTGGGAAAATAAAAAATGTAGACACATTGGTTTGAAAAGACTTTTGAAATATTTATCTTAGTATCAAGAACTTATTTATGTTTCATTTCTTGTCATGGTTTTAAAGAAATTCTATGTACCCTTGAAGATTTTAAGTATTATTTCATTAGGAATATACACAAATGTATGCGATGACTGCAACCTTTTTTTTTTTTTTTTTAATTTAAGGCTTTCAGTTATATTTTTTCTCTTTTCTGCCTCTCTTTGGCTACGTACCTCTTTTTACTCATGCTTTTCCATACCTTGTAAGCACTGCAAGATGTTGATTTTAAAAGAACATCTGGAATACAAATTAATGACATCTCAGGTTGAGTAAGTACCTATGCTGTGGTTCATCTCCGTCTCCTGATAAAGTTCATGGGGAGGCTTAAAGTACAAAACTAAGAGGATAATATTTAAAATATTATTACTAAACGTAAGTCCTGGGGGTGCCAGGATAGCTCAGTGATTGAGCACTTGCCTTACAATTGTCAGGTCCTGGGTTTGATTCCTGGCCTGTGCAACCCAATATACTAAACCGCAGCACAACTGATACACCTGGATGGGTCCTGGTTTGTTTCCCACCCAGTACAACCCACATCCACTTGTGTGGAATGAAACTATGTCACAACTAATGATGTAAAACTATGGAGACTGCTCTGGGCCCTCCCCTTTCTCTCTCTCTCTCTCTCACTCACAATAAAAATAAATATTTAATATATATATTTTTAATATTTTTATTTATTTATTTATTATTTTTTTGACAGAGAGAGAGAGAGATACAGAGACAGAGAGAGAACTGAACTGGAGGAGCTCCCAGTTCAGCATATGGTTCCACACGGGCCAGGGCCGGGGCGGGGCCGGGGCTGGGATTTGATCCCCAGTCTCTGGCGCTGCAAAGTGAGTGCTTAACCCACTAAGCCATCCTGGCTTCCCCAAAATAAATATTTAAAAAAGAATATTTATGGAATGGAATAGTCTTATGACTGTGCTGTCCAACATAGTAGCCACTAGCCACATGTGTCTCCTGAGATCTTGGAATGCAGCTAATCTGAACTAAGATATAAGTATAAATTACACTGAGTTTTGAAGAATTGGTACTCCCTGTCCCACAAAAAAAACCAGCGTGTGAAATATCCCATTAATAATTTTTCTATTGATTATCTATTGAAATGATAACATATTGATATGTTGGGTTAACTAGAACATACTCTTTTCTTTTTGTCTCAAAATTTGTATTACATATAGTGTGTATGTCACATAAGATAGCATTTTGTTAGATTGTTAGATTGTTTTCTAGCAAAAGCCTTACGTCAATAAAATGACAAGGCTTGTATTTCTTTCTTTATACATTACAGGGCCCTCCCTGTCAATCTCACAAAATGTGCTTTGTAAATGCTTGACCTTGTATTAAAAGGAAGGTCATGCATGCCAAGCTGTTGGCAAGCTGCTATCAGAATTATCAAGGTCCAGTTCATCTTAATACAATCATTTATAAAGCAACCAATAGAGCAATTGCAATAAAAATTATTCAAAGGATTAATTTGACAAGGTAATGGTAAAGGACATGAACCCCCCTTTCAAATTAGGACCACATTTCCCAAATGAAGACAAAGGCTTTGGTTCCTGGCTCTTCCTTTTTCTCCTGTTACCCCTGGTCCCTGCGGCCTGCTGGTCACATTCCTTGTGACAGAGTTCAGTCCTCCTATCACCTGCTGTCAGTTATGGATGGAAACAAGATTCGCCTTAGGGCTTCTGGAAGCCAGACATTAGGACTAAGGTTTATCTCCATAACAGGGAAGAGGCAAGACCTCCTCACGACTGGAGAAAAATACTCCGGAAATTAATGTCACCTGTTTCTTTTTACATTTTTTTTCTTCATGTCTTATGTTTTACATGAACATGACAAAAGCAGGTAGGAAATTGTTTTGTGTTTTTAAATGTGGCTACTAAAAAATTTTAAAGTACATATGTGGTTCACACTTGTAGCTCACAATATATTTCTATCGGGCAGCAGTAGCATTATAAATTAAATTATGCAAAAAAGTCCTTTGTTATTTCAAGACGTGCTGAGGGGAAGCCAGGATAGCTCAGTGGGTTGAGCACTCATCTTGCAGCCCAGGGGTCTGAGAATCGAGTCCAAGCCCCGGCCCATGTGGATCCATATGCTGAACTGGAGTGAGCTTTCCATGTGTGGGAGGCCCCCAATTCAGTCCCAAGCTCACAGGGCCATGCTTCCCATGCAGGAGGTCCCTGGCCTGGTTCCTGCCCTGTGCGACCCCCTCCCACCCGTGTGGAAGGAAATTATGTCGAAAAAAACTGATGACATACAACTATGGAGACCGCTCTGGGCCCTCCCCCTTCTCTCTGTCTCTCTCTGTCTCTGTCTCTGTCTCCGTCTCTCTCTGTCAAAACAATAAAATAAATATTTAAAAAAAAAGACTTGCTGAATTTTTAAAAAATATATTGTCCATCTTCTGATTTTAACAAAGTTATTCAAAGCATAGCTAATAAAACCAACCTTAATCCAATTAACATGTCAGTGATTCTGCAGCACCAAAGCTTTGTCCTAACCAGTGGTCGGCAAACTGTCCTAACCATTTCTCAGTGGCCCCGTTGTCATGAAAATGGCAAAAATGGCCTTTCCTTCCTGGTTCCACCCTTGGAGGGACTCCTGGTCTGGGTCCTCAGCTTCATAGGTTCAGAACATGAACTTGACAGATTTCCTAGTGGAAATCTTAGGGACACCTTGCTCAAGGGTTGATATGAGAACCATGGCTTTCCAGAAGAACAGGCTTTTGTGAGTCACTCTCTCTGGCCTCTTGCTAATTTATCTTTTCACCTCCTGAAGTTGTATATGTCATGGGTTGGGCCCCAAATCCAGGCAGGGCAATGAATGCTACAGTGTGGATCCACTGCACAGGGGCCGAGAGATTGCAAAGGCGATAGATTTCCATAAGCAGGGCTGTGTGCAGAAATGGGGTGAGGAGTCCTCACAGAGACCGCCACTAGTGGGAACTCCCTTCAAGTTGCATCTCTCTCAATTCTAAAGTGACTTTCCCACATCTCATTCCCCAAGAATGATCAAGCTCTTGAAGAACAAGTTGAAAATTGTTCAAGTTCACTAGAGGTGGCCATGAACATTTAAAAGTCAGTTTACCAATTTATAGAAAGAAGCAAATTGTCAGGAATCAGACATTTGGTTCAGAGAATCCCTTTGCTCTCTGTGGAGAGACTACTCAGGAGAGCTAGCCATAGGAATCGGGAGGTTGCTTAATAAGTGAATAGGGCAGATAGAAGGGTATCCCAATCATTTGGAAAAAAAGAAAAAATAGATACTATCCAAAGCTATAAAGTCAAATCACTCAATGGGTCAGAGAAAAGCCTTTTGCATTGGTTAACTTGGAGTGAACACTCAGGAAATATTCATGGTCTAATCTAAGAGTTGGTGAAACAGAATGATCCCCAGGCCTCAGAAAGACTTGACTGAAGGAGTGACATATTTCATGGAGGACTATGCTTATCACCTTCAGAAGGGCAAAAAAGGGGAAGTTTCAGAAACAAACTTTGGATGTCCATTCGTCCCAACCCAAGAGAATAGTGGGTATCCTGATTGGAGGTGGTCTGGAGGCCAATGAGAGCATAGAGTTCCCAGCTGTAGAGAAAGACCCACCCAGCTGTTGGAGCCTGCGCCAACCACCATCCGAGTCCCAGAACCACGTTCTCTGGTTCTATCACTAAGCTGGGCATTTGGCTTCGCTGTGAAGCTTTTCAATGGGAGACACCAAGCTAGTGAGCTTGGCTTGATGATCTAGCCTGGCCCAAGTGTTATATTTTTCCAGCCTGGAAAGTTAGTTGGATTTATGGTTGCAGATAATGGTCTCTTACAGGGTTTTAATCATGGAGTTCATGCTCAGAATGAAACACATAAATGAACTGTGTTCCCAAGTCTACAAGACTTATTTAAACAGCAAATTCACTAAGTCCACCTAGTATATTCCTTCTATTGAGAGCTCTCTGTTACCAAATTCCACTGCATTCCAGGACATTCTTCAGCAATGAGCACCAACAATCATGTTCCAATTTGGCTGAGATGCCCGACTTTGTCTCCGCTGCCATTTTGCTTTCTGACAAACCAGTCAACTCTGCCGCCACTTGGCCCACCCTTCTTCCTACCCTTCCCAAGGGGCAAGAAGGGGGAAAGGCTCCTTTCAGCTACCACAGAAGTCCCTGGAACCACCTCCCATGCCAAAAGTTGAAGTTCTGCGCCTCTTAATCTCAGAACATCTCAGTCCTAGATTCTCCATAGCTCATTGACAAAGTGATGCTCCAGATTCTTTCCTAATCATGCCGTTCAAATCTATGCAAATTCACACTTGGTAGGGTGGTTTGAGGTATAGGACTCCTCATCCCCTACATTTCCCATTCATCTACCTGGGTTTGCTTTTTAGAAGATCATAGTATGAGTTCACTGGCTTCAGTTTTCCCCTTTTAAGCAGTGAAAACAATGGCTAAAAACACTTAACAGCATTTTAAAATGAAATTAAGTTAATGGTGTCTTAGTTTGCCCATTCCTCAAACAGCTGAAATGAGTTCCTTTCAAGGGAGCTTATAGTAGAAGCATACCCCTGATAATCAGATACCCTTCAGCTTGGAGTTTGGTCAGGCCAGAGCTTAGGCTACAACTCATAATGGAAAACCCAAGGTCAAACAGTCAGGACCTGTCTTACTGTCAACACCATCCAATATTTACCAGGCCTGAGCTCAGAGCTATGCAGTTAAGCGTTCCTGATCTCTTTCTTTTTACATCCTGCTAGCAAAGACTAAGCCATCAAACATGTATTTAATGAGCTAGCAAGAGAGGTAAATACAGAGAAGAAACCAGTGAAGGAGGCTGACCTTTTAGTGGAAACAGTCTTTATGGAAGGTCTTCGGCTCTGGGTTACTTCTGAACTCATCTGGAAATGGACAGGAGCGGGCTCTGGGTCCCTGACAGACCTTATGGCACCTGAGTTCCCTCACCTCCTGAGCTGATGGGGAAGGAGCAGAGCCAGCTCTCAGCAGCCAAGTCTCAGATTTGTCAATGCTGGCAGGGGCCTTAAAGCAGGTCTTCTCGGGGGCCACCACCTAATAATGGAAAACCTGATGTAAAGCTTTCTTCTTTCCATTTGACATTTTTCTTTCTTTTAAAGAGTCTTAAAGAAGTTAGTTTTTTCAAACAGGAGATGCAAAGCTGAGATTCAAACCCAAAAGCCATGATCTTCCCAATGATCCTCACCAAACCAAACCAAAGCCCTGAGTCACCTTCCAGGTTCCTTAGGATATCTACCCTGAACCCAGCTTTGCATGCACAGTGCCATCCACAGCTGAAGGGGACAATGGCTTTGGCTCATTGTGTACAAGGTGGTCCAGCACTGACTGAGGAATAAATAAGTTAGGTTCCACAGCTGCCTCCAGGCTTGGAAGGCAAGCAAAATCCTTGCCAAGGGAGTGCTTGCATCTCTTCAACCAAAGACCTTTCAAATGATCGCTCCAAAAGCAATACAAATTAAACATGCTTTTGCATGCAGAGAGTATTTGCACGAAGGCTAATTAATAACATATTGCACTTACTTATAACTTACCAGCCACTCCAGGATTTCAGAGACCTACCACAAACAACTGATTATGATGATAACTTGTGAGGCTAGTGCTTCATTCCACAGAGCAGTCGGAAAGTAAGTAGCTCACATGAAGTCAGCAGTGTGATTTGCATGTTGTATCTATAAGAGTCTAGTCAGAAAGCTGAAACCACTCTAGGTTTCTCCAATAGAGTTGATTTAATACAGAGGATTAATTACAAAGGTAATGATGGAACTGAGAAACCAAAGAGGATATAGGGAGCCAGTCTCAAGTGGGACAAGAGCAGACATCTGCTACAATCCCTAGTAATGGAAGGACAGCAGGTGGTGTTACCAGACCTCAAGGGTGGGATCCTTGTGGGATCCATGTGAAATGGGCCGCCAACATGGGACACACTAACTTAAGTGGGGGCTGGCTTCTCTCTTCCTCTTATCCTTCAGTATTCCACCAGTTTGTCCCAATGACTGAACTGAGAAGCTAGAAAGCAAAGGAGCCTGGGAAAGGTACTTCACTGCCATACAGAGATGGACAGAAAAGGACCAATCTTGAATCTAAGAGCAGAAAACAACACTGTAATGGTGAAACAGGCTAATGCAATAAGGCAATAAAGGAGAGATTGAAAGCATCTTCTCAGGCCTCTCGTTTAAAGAAAGGTAGGATGCAAGGACTTTGTTCTGCTCGTCCCATGCAAAAGTGGACTATCAAACATACTAAAGCATTTTTAGGAAAGTGAGAAAGAGGCCCATAATAATGAACCAAAATCCAAGAAGCATAAACTCCAAGTGGGTATTAAAGAATAACGCATGCTTGCTTTGCAAAATAGAAGATTTAGAAGCAGCACCGAACTAACTTCTTATAGACACATGGCATTATAACAAAGCTGGTTTAGAAAGATGCAGGTTGAAAGCAACAGTTGACTGAGGAGGAGGAGCCAAACCAAGAATGGAGTCAGCCCTGGCTCTGGTGGAAGGTGAAGGCTGTATGTCTGGACCCCGTGCATCTAAGTACAGGGTTGTAGAGGACATTGCCCAGGCTCCAGCTATGCAAGGCTCTCCTGTCCCGGGGGTGGGTAACCATCAGGTTACTCATTCATTCCACAGAAATTCATTGAATGTGCCAGGCACTACTCTACGTACTGCAGAATAAAAACAAAGAATAGGAAGACCCCAACACCTTGCGTGAGTCAAAGCAAACACAGTCAATTTCATCTGGGGGAGGGTGTGTCCTGCAGGGTATGGTCCCAGGGAATCCTCTGCCCCCACTTCTGGGGTTTCTAGTTCTAGGAGACACGTTAATGCCAGTTAAACATGCCATGGGTACACATCTGCTTCATTCATAAAGACAGCACTATGAAGAACATAAAATTTCCCCCTGGATTCTAGTTTATTCAGTCCAACTCAATGAATGTTGATTGTGTGCCAATTTAATGCCTGGAATGGGAGCTACAAAGATGAATATTTTCTTAAAAATAAGCATTGCCCCTGCCCTCAGCGTAGTAGAAATGCAACATCCATGCAATTTCGAATCTGTCAATTGCTGCCAGAGAACTAAGTCCTCTGCAGGTTCATGAAGAGGGTGAAGAGTAGTTTCCCACCAGGGCAAACTGGTGGTGACATGGGCCAGGGTCATATGAAGCGGGCCCAAGACAGTGCCACAGTCATTAGCTACATCTGAGGGCTGATTTTCAACATTTCAGCCTTTTTTATTTTTGTCTCATAAAAAGGAGCTTAGTGCTTTCTTTGGCAGCACGTATATAAAATTAGAATGGTAAGGAGGAGATTAGCATGAAGCATTTATATGTTTGTGAATAAGTGGACACAAAGGACTTCTAAGGCTCTGTATTATACCATAATAATGGATACATGTCACTATACATTTGTCCAAACCCATAGACCGTACACCACCGGGAGTGGACTGTAACGTCAACTACAGATTGTGGGTGATAGTGACATCTCATTGCCATATCATCAGTTGTAACACATGTACTGCTCCAGTGGAGAATGTTGATGATGGAGAAGCGTACGTACATGTGGAGACAGGCAGCATGTGGGAAATCTCTGTATCTTCTGTTCAATTTTGCCAGAAACCTAAAACTGTTCTTAAAAACAGTAAAGTTAAAATTGGGGGTGCTGGGATGGCTCAGTGGGTTGAGAGATCACCTTGCAGCCCCGGGATCCGAGGATCGAGTTCCAGCCTCACCCATATGCTGAACTGGGGTGTGCTTCCCATGTGGGAGGCCCTCAGTTCTGTTCCCAAGGCCCTCAACCTGGTTCCCACACTTCATGTCTCCTCGCCCACCTGTGGAATGAAACTGTTGCCGTACAACTATGGAGACTGCTCTGGGCCCTCCCTTCTCTCTCTCTCAACCTCTCTCTGCCAAAAATAATAAAATTAATCTTTTTTTAATTAAAAAATAAATAAAGTAAAAATTGTAAAAGAGTGACAAAAGAAATAAGTTTAGGCAAGATAGCAGCTCAGTAAACTCTGTAGAATACCCAGACAGACACAAGATAAACCCCAAGCCTCTCTGCTGGGGCCTAAGGACGTTGTAACAGTTCCACTGGGAGGCCTCACAGTCTGTCTCTCCCCAGATTGTTAGCTGAGACCAGTATACTTTAGTCTAAGTCTCTCCTCTTATACTAAAGCTTTGCAAAAAACAAAAAACAAAAAAACCTAAGTTAATTTAACTAGTTCAGTACTACAATTTACTCGGTGATTTATTAATAAATAGGGAGAAATGTATATCTGAACTAATTTCTCGCACTGTAAATGCTTTTTAAAATGTATTCCTCTGGGCTGATAAGGAAAAAGTAGACGCCAGTCATTCTTCAAGATACTCTTTCTCCTGGTGGTGTGCTCAGGGATTGCGTTCCTGCAATGGTATGTGATGTCCTAAAAGTGAAAATACATTTCCGTCTCGTAAGTCACGTGCAAACCTGGACATCTTTGGGAAAAGAATCTCTGCTTTCAGGACTATCCATTTGCCTTCGTTAGATTGTTAAGCATAATCAAGGCCTCAGTTAGCCAAGGGTGCCTGTTATCTGTCACAGGATATGGGGTATCGTGTAGCAATGTGTACAGAGCTCCCAGTCTGTTGTGTTTTCCAGAAAAGACAAGGGCTGCTGGAGTCCAGTGAGGGCTTTCCCCACCCTCCTGCGGGATTGCCCTAGGGAGCACCTCCCGTGTATCCCTGCTCTAGACAGACCTTCTCACTCCCCTTACCCCGTGGCTTCCCATTGCTTCACTTTGGGTGAATTTGTCTAGGAAAAAAAAGTCTACCCAGATCTGTTCCTAATTAGCATTTCGATCATGACATTAATCTAAGGGTTATTGCTACTTTTGTTAAAAAGAAACAACAGTCCCAAAATGAAGTTGCTGGTGCTAAGCCTCCCATCAGCAAACCAAACCTTAATGCCTAACCTAACCGGGGTTTCTTTCAGCTTCTCCTGGGAATGCAGTATTATCCAGTCCGTCCGGAATTTCTTGGCTAGGACCAGTGAGATAATTTGCCTGATAGGCCCCTGCCTTCCCCAAAAGGAAGTTGACCTGGCCTGAAATAATCCTTTCTTTTGTTTATGACTTTCTTGTCCAATCCCGTTTCTGTGTTTATATAAAACATTTCTTCTTTTGCAGCCCTTTGGAGCTCCTTTCCATTTGTTAGATGGGATGCTGCCTCATTAATGAATCATTAAGTAAAGTCAATTAGATCCTCATCTTATTCAGAATAATTTTTTGATGTTTGGTTTTTGTTTTTGTTTTTTTAATATTTTCAACACCTGGAGACATCAGTGAAGTTTTAGGCTTTGTCTGCTAGATCAAAGCAGTATCGCTGTTGCCATCTGCTAGGGCAACCAAGTCAGAACATTACAAGTCAATCCAACAACCGTTTGGGGCTGAACTTGAGGACTGGACAGATTTGTGTTTCGTTTGTCTCTTTCGCTTGTTGATTAAAGCCTCTGGAGTAGTCTAACAGGTATGGGAGGGCAGGATCAGCTTCAGGGCCACCCTTCCTCCTCGGCATTAATTAAAAGATTTTATATCAAGGTTACTGCCTTGGGAAGTAATGAAGTTAAAACAAGCTGAATTCGCCTTTGAAGAGAATAAGAGAATAGACAATACAAGAACAAACAAAAGTGCACAGAGGGCATCTAAATACTCCCCAGCTACCACTCACCAGGGGATGAGAAGAAAATAAGCTCTGAAATTTTATTTAAAGCCATTACAACCTTATTTTTCTTCCTTTTTTTTTTTGGTTTTTTTGTTTTTTTGTTTTCATAATAGCACTGTTTTCTGGTTTTCAAAGTCTGTGTCGTCATTTTAAATATACAATCATTCCAGTCAGCCAGGTGAGACTGGAAAATACGTCCCCACCCAAAACCGATGACTCCTGCCTCAGACCTCTGTAACTTTTTGTTCTCCTTGGGTCATGGACTTCACACAATGTCCTCTCTAGTGTCACACATATTTCTGTCTTCAAGTCCCTGGGGCTTGCGGGCAACACCCTGATCTTCCTGGTACTCCCAGAATGCCTTGCACTGAGCTGGCACCTCGTGAGTGCTTAGGGTGGGGTGTTAGCATCTGGGTCATGGTCAGGTGTACACCCTCTGGAACCAAACAACCTGCTGTGAGCCCCAGCTCTACCACATCCGAATGTGTGATCCTAAGCGAGTTACTTTAGCCTCGCTAAGCTTGTTTTGTCCAGGGGCAAAAAGACAGCATCTGCTTCCCGGGATTTTCATGAGAAGCAAAACAGGTAGTCCTAGCACAGGGTAAGCACTCAGAATATTTAGGATGTTATTTGTGACTGAATCACAATGATATAGACAGAAATGTGCATCACTTTGGTAAAGCAATTACTTATGAAGTGTACCTAAGACGATACTTCTGTCTAAAATTGTTAGGCCAAAAATTGGGGTTCATTTTATACAAGGGAGTAACCATGTATTGATTTCTTAATGTTGGGTTAGAAAAGTGAGGACTGCCTTACACATGGGCCATCTTATACACAGGAAAATACAGTACTCTTTTAGACCAGCACCGAGAAGATGGGAATGTTAGGAGGTAAGAAATGGGGGGAAACCACCATGACTTGTCCAGTATCATCAGAAGGCTCTGAAGAACTGAGCTTTCAAGAGCTTGTAGTTGAAGGAAGAATCCAGTGAGTTTGCCTGGGAGAGCTTTGTGGGCAAGCAGGAGAAACCCAGAAAATTTCTCTGTGTCCCCCTCTCTGAGCTATCCTTGTGCAGTTCTCTCCTCCCCAAACTCTTTCCCAGAACAGCATACCCTTCTAAGCTTGGGAAGAGATGGACATAGAAGAACAGGAGCAGAGCCTGTCCTGCAACCAGCTGCCACCTAGCCTTCCCCAGGGGTATCACCCACCTGTCCCCTATGTGGGATATGCCCCACAGGTGCACCAGCTTGACTTATTCTGCCCTGAGAACTGTGCATTCATTGTGCGATGACTACACGGCTGGGTCTCAATAATAATGAACAGTGCTAAGACTGCAATGACTATAAATACTAAAACAGAAGAAACAGACCCTCAAGCAAATGACCCCTCATATCTGAGTTCATTCCAATAACAAAGAAATGGTAGGTCTGAATTTGGTCTCGAACTCTCATAAATCAATTTATACTTGGAAATACTTGATGCTTTGAACCAAGTCAATTGACGAGGTTGCTTCATAGAAACTATGAGCTATAATTCTTAGAAGAAGATAACTGTCCATTAAAAATTAAAAAGAAATTTGAAAATAATAACTAGTCGATACAACTCGTATAATATTTCAGCCATGAAAATGAGCTCTGGCCCCACAGGTCCAACTCTGTAAGATAATAAGACACACAATGGATGATTTAAAGCAGTTTCACTGTGCCCGTTTTATACTTACACACGTGCACACACGCACACACCAACATAAATTCCCCCCCTTTAGTAGAAAAGGCATATACCGTGTTTCCATGACCATTTATAATTTTTTTTTTGAAGGGCATTTAGGTTTTTTGGGGGGGTTAAATTTATTGGGGTGACATTAATTGATATCAATTACATTGTTTCCAGGTGTACAATTCTACATGACATTGTCTATACATCACATTATGTGCTCACCACCCAGAATCAGCTCACTTTCCATCACTGTGTGTTTGATTCCCCCTCCCTACTCCCCCTGCCCATCTCTCCCACCCACCTCCCCCCTTACCCTCAGGTAACCACTAAACTATTGACTGTGTCCATGAGTCTTTGTTTCTTTGTTCCTTTCGGTTTTATATTCCACCTATAAGTGAGGTCATATGTGTCTTGATTCTTTCATTCTGACTTATTTCGCTTAATAAGATGTTTTCAAGGTCTGTCCATGTTGTCACAAATTGCTGTATTTCATCTTTTCTTATTGCTAAGTAGTATTCCATTGTGTAAATGTACCACAACTTCTTTATCCAGTCATCTACCAGAGGACACTTTGGTTGATTCCACAACTTGGCCACCGTGAACATATATAATTTTAAGACTTGGCTACTCGCAAGGTTTCAACACCCCATGTGCTTTGCTGTTGGATTAACTGAACTATGTGAACTAAGAGCTTAACTTGTCCTTAATCTTCTCTTTGAAATGCTGATTTAGAGAATTAGTGCCCTGCCCAACAGGCGCAGAAGAAAGCCAAGAACCATCTGCATGCTTGTTTAGCAACAGAAAGTGCTTGGGTCAGAGATCCAGGGACCGGATTTTCATAGAACCCATGTTGGAAGCAGCATGCCATGGTCAGAGATCAGAGCAGAGACAGAGGTAAGAGGAGGTTACCAGAAACTACCTTGGCCAGAGCTGAGACTGCAATACAGGAAGCAGCTCTCCTGGGTAAATGAGAGAGGGTGGAATCCTCTGTGAAAGAAAAACACGGCTCACTTTTTGCACACTCATTGTTATTGTTAGCTATCTCTGCATGAGGTTGTGGTAACCATTTCTACCCCAGGAGGCTAAGAAAGCAGCTCAGGATTGTAATTTATGAGAACTGCCTGGTAAAAGTAAAGTAGTGTCTCCAATTATAATGCAGCCTTTCTGCCCCACGTAGACAGAGGCAAAGTGACTTTCTCAGGTATGGGGACAACGTGTTCTTGTCCCTCTCAGGATATTTGAAGGCGGCTGGTGAGAACTTGTGGTTCATGTCCATACACTCAGCTCCAAACTCCTCTCCCTTATAAAAATAAAGTTCTCTCCATTTCCCCCCAGAACTCCCAAACATCACACACGCTGACTTAACTCTCGCTGCCTCCGTGGGGTTTTTCTCTCATGGCTGCCCGTCGTGATTATTGCCACATGATCGCCAAGTGACAAAAAAAATTCTTTTTTTTAAAAGATTTATTTTTATTGTTTTTGTGACAGAGAGACAGAGACAGAGAGAAGTAGGAGGGCTGAGAGCAGTCTCCATAGTTGCATGTCATTAGTTTTTTATATCATTTCATTCCACAGGTGAGTGAGGGGCTGCACAGGGCAGGAACCAGGCCAGGGGCCTCCCATGCCCTGGCAAGAACTGAACTGGGGGCACACCCCAGTTCAGCATATGGGTCCACATGGGCTGGGGCCAGGATTCGATCCTTGGACCCCAGGGCTGCAAGACAAGCACTCAACCTGCTGAGCCATCCCAGCATCCCTGACACATACACACAATATATATGTATATATATATATATCTGATGGGAGGGAGAAAAGGACTCAAGGTCATTTTCCCTGGGATCAACCTCAGTCATGGGGTCTCGGACAATAGCAACATCTTCCTACGCTGTTTTAAAGATGATGCAGAAATGACCCCATGGGCCAAGCACAAAGGTAGCAGCCGTTCAGCTAAGCAGGGCTGTAGACACCCAGGCACCGGTGCAACCTGATCTGCTTCTAGGGGCAGGTTCGGAGGTTGGCTTAAGGTGACCTAGAGTAGATTTGGGAAAGTGACATACAATGGAGGAGTCAGGTCAATGTTGGAGACGGCCCTGGGTCCCACAGGAGGGAGCTCACCTGCAGAAGCTTCCCAACTGGGCTCTTGAGTAAGGAGACATCATTACATACAGAGATCAGTGAAAATGTAAGTGACTCCTACAAGTCCCATCTGGAGCCCAGACATTTGTATCGCAATGATAAACAGGACACAGACGTAAGTAACAAAAGGCATTTAGAAGGCTGATAGATAAGTGAAAGTGATTCTGGGTTAAAGAAACTCATCAGCTCAATTGTACCTCAAGCAAAGGACCCACCTAACCCAAACTCTAGTTAATTAATTACAATCATGACCCATATCTCTTAATTAATAGCAGAATTGCTGAGGAGCACACATTTCATGTCAGGGCAAAAACAGAAAGCTGTGTTCACAAAGAGTCTCTTTTTATTCTGCTCTAGTAAGGAAAAAAAATCTGGATGAGGGAAAAATAATTAAAGAGCACATGAGTTGGAAACCAAGCAAAAGAAGGAGGCTTTTGTATCAAATAAGGCCAGGTTTGGGCTTGTTTTTCTTTTAGAAATTCCTCTTATTTTTAAGCCAGGAACTTCAGAGAGGGCCAGCTTCCCAAGGCAGGGAACACTGGGGAGAATGGAAAAGAACCTTGAATCCACACAGTAGTTTCCTCTGGTGGTTATGGAGGTTATGAGCCCCGCATTTGAACTCAACTGCCTGAGTTCCAGTCCCAGCTCTGCCACTTCCCAGTTACACAACCATGAGCTAATCACTTAACTTCTCTGAGCTTTGGGTTAATTTATGTGGATATAATTCTACCTACCTCTCATAGGGTTGTCATGAGGATTAAATAAGCCACTACCTAGAGCATGTTAGAATAGTATTTTCTGGCCATTTTTACTGCTTGCAAGTAATAGAAATAGTTTGCTTCAGAGGGTCACTGACTACTCTAAAATGATCATTTGCTTTTTCAACGGGCATCATGACACCAGCTAAAAAGACACAAAGAGGCTCAATGCAGCGAGAGCAAAGAGTTACTTTGCAGATTTCCTGGATTCTCAGAAAATGACATCATGTCAGGGATATGTCTAGTGAATCATCCATTTATTGGGAAAATATTTGGTGGCATCATCTAAGCAGTAGAGGGACTGTCCTTCCATGAAGAGCCAGGCAGATCTATTCCCACCTGCACGATGCTTTTACCAGAGCAGAAGAGAATGACATCATTAAGGAACCTCAATACAGAGCAAGGAATGTGATAGGAGGGTGAGTGTGGGCTTCTGGCTCTTGACCATGTGCTTCTGGCTGTTGAACAGCCCTTGTGTCCCTCAGGTGCCAGCACAGGTCAGGCACATAGTAGGTGCTCAATAAATGTTCACAGAATTAGTGGATCCAGCACCTCCTGTGCTGGATTGTGCGTCTCATGTTGTCCTTTATCTCATAACCTCCAGAGCAAGGACACATTTTCTTTTGGTGTCCGGGCACTCAACACCGTGCCTAGCACATGGCAGGGGGGCAGGTTCAATAAATGTTGGTTGAATTGATCTGAATGACCAATAAAGTCTGGTGTGTCTCTCCCCTGCTCAACGGTAAAGGTCTTCCTTGCTTTAACCCAAAGAAGTGAGAAACTTAACAAGATCAGTAGCCGGGTTATTTTTAGAAGTGGGTCTTTTGGTATCCATTAAAATCATAGAAGTGAAAATATAAAGTAGAACTCATAATTACATATGTAGTGGCTTTTCTGCTCAGTCTTCGCTGCCAGGACCTCCCTGACTTACAAAAACTCTCTTCCAAGCTCTGTCTGGACCTGTGGTATCACTTTTCTCTGTCACAAGACCTGACTCCTCTCTCTCCTTCCTGCCTCACCCACCATCAGACATGAAGTCTTGCAGCTCCTTCCTTCATACTGTCTCCTACAACTGCCCTGCTTTTCTACTTCTCAGCCACCATGCGTCCCCCTAGCTTCTTGATGTGTCTGTCCCCCTAACTCAATTCTTCTGACATAACACGACCAGAAGCATCAGCTTCCTAAGGTGCTCTCTGCTGAATCAAGACCAGACGTCTTAGCGAAGCCCACAGAGCTGCCCACCAGCCATCTTTCTAGCTTCCAGCCACTTCTCACATCCAAGACCCCTGCTCCCCAAATCCATTAGGTTAGACCCTCTCTCACACCTCTGCCCCTGGCTCCCCACTTTCCCCTCTGCGTCCCTCTGTGGTCCAGCTCATGTGTTTTCCTCAAGGGAACTTCGTCTCATTGTCCCAGTGCAAAGTGAACACTCCCCTCAGAGGTCCTAAATACCTTTTATATCTTAAAACAACCATCATGGATATAGAGGACCTATTATGTGGCAGGCACTGGGGATATTGCTAAAGATAAAGCCATCCCAATCTAGTTGTGACAGACATGGCAACACGTCCCACTTCCCTCACACACTGCCTTCTCCTTTAACACACATACGTTCTTGTCTCAGCTCCCCAACTACCTTCCAACATATTTTAGAAAAGAGGCTCATAAAACAGTTCCTGGCACATTGTCCTACACACAGTAATCCCTCAATAAATATTTATTATCCTGTCTAAGGCAGATCTTGGTTAATAGCTCCATAAAGGAGAGATGTAAAACAAATGTTATGTTTAAGATTAAGACCCAGGCTTAAGACCAATCCTTTCGATTTGGTCATTTTAACAGCTGTCTATAAAGCTTCCCAGTAACTGTCACGGTAACACAGGCACCCTCTGTAGTATGTTTCCTGTTACTTCCATTACGACAGGTAATATGAGTCATTTCACGGTTTATAGCTGATTTAGAAATGTGAGTTGCTATAGCATCGTGACTTAAAAGGCAATGCTTTAGGGTGGCAATTACAACTAGCCAAACATTAAAATGCTTCCACTGTGAAAATAACTTCCCTTATCCAGGAATTACTCTCTGGCTTGAAACCTCTGTTTGTAGAGGAATTTGGTAAAATAGGATGGAGCATCATCCATGAAAGGCAGCAAGTGATTGAATGGGCTACAATTTTGGAGTATCTGTGAACTATGCTATTTTACAAAATGTCATCAGATGAATTATCTAAAAAGGAAGGATGCCTCCTATACAAAGCCTTAAATGGTTTACTTCACTAATGCTTTAATGTTTCGTTGTAGGAACCCCACACCAGTTATTTTTGTTAGACTTACCTTTTTACAGAGTCATCTTTCTATATTGAAATTTTTTGTTCTCCTATGTGCAAAACTGGGGTTCATCAATGCATAGATATTGGTGAAGTCCATGCACTTCAAGCCCGCAGATGATCTTATGACATAAAGCTACCTCTCTGATGGACTAACCATGACATGCCTAAATCTCATGGGTTGGTTTTGGGTTGGTGTTTTTTTTTTGCATAGAACAAAATTTATTAATAAGTAATATTGCTGTGAGGTGGGTATATGTCCAATCAATATGTTGTATACCTAAAACTAACCCCAAAATAAATAAATAAATAAATAA
Source organism: Craseonycteris thonglongyai (assembly GCA_004027555.1). Lineage (NCBI taxonomy): Eukaryota > Metazoa > Chordata > Mammalia > Chiroptera > Craseonycteridae > Craseonycteris > Craseonycteris thonglongyai. Next base: position 24,419 of record PVKE010008268.1, on the reverse strand, counting down.
ATAAATAACATTGATTGTTTTACATCCAACCCAAAATACTGACAGAAATCATTCAAACCAATAAAATTGGGAGAGTAAGTAGGAATGACGATGCATTTTATACAAAAAGGACTCTTTTCAGAGTCTAGTGGACCACTAAGCGTTGGATGGATATTTCAGTATTTATTGAGTAAATAGATTTCAGTTCATAAAATTAGTGCATATACCAGGTATAAGGAGTTATAGAAATGGAGAATTAAGGGATGCAGACATAAAATTGTACCATCTAAAATTTTTCAAATCATATTAACAAGAATATGTGTTATAGGTTTTCATTTTAAACAATTTTTTGTTACTAAAATAATATCCATGATTTATATTTATTTGTTTTATCCATTTTGTCACCACTGTATGTAGAGAATAAAAATACCTATGATTTGTCAAAATGAAGATTGATTTGATAAGCCTTTGGTGTATAAAAGATAGTTGTGTGCTAACAATACCGATCCTTGTCTAAGGTTTGAACTAAAAGTTTTTTCTCTAAAATTATACTTTTCAGAATAATGGTGCTATGGGATTACTTATTTGGCAAAGCTTTCTAAAAACTACTCTAGACAATCAATAGTAAGATTTTGAGTGACCAGGACAATAGATTTCATTGTATGGGCTTTCAACCCATTTTAATTGTTTTTATTTAATCATGGCCTAAATGTTAGCTGTTGGACGAGCACATAATTATTCTTACAAAATGCATAATCATGACTGCCAAATTTTCCATGACTAACTATACCCTGCCAGATGTGTTTTAGGTTATGCTGAGTCACATTTTTTTCCCCCAGAACTCTGTGTTCCCAGTCCGAATTCCCACTGGCCATTTTTCATATTTTTTCCTTTTACCTGAATTTTGGGTAAAATATTTTCATAGCTCTTTTTACCATTTCAATATGCATAAAATAAGTTTACATGAATGATTTTTTATTTCACCTGCTATCAAAAGTTTAACCTATGCCTTTCCTGGGAGATATACATTTTGTGCAATTTATTCTGAAAAATAATTACGCCTTTCTATGTGAGCAGAGCTATAACGAGCCTCATCATGAGGCTGAAAATCTTCTGAATCCCCACAGTGCCCAGTCTTTTAGAAAAATGCTAACCAGTTCCCAAACTCCCGCATTTGTTTTCTGTTCTTCGGCTTTTGCTCCTGATTCGATTTTCTGGCTGTAACAAGCATACTAATCACTAGACAGACAGCTAGAGGTTGGGATAGAGTGATGCCTTGTAATTCACCATGAATTTGAACTTTTGTATTTATTTATTTTCTTTATTTTATTTTATTTTATTTTATTTTTTACTAATCTAAGCATATGGAACACTCATTGCCCAGCTCCTAGACAGAAAAATCTTAATGACAAATTTCACCTTTTGAATGCCAATGAAAATATTTGGCTGTATGTATGGTTCCAAAAAGGATTCATTGATTCAAAGTGCATTAAAAGCCTACAGTGTGCTGGTCATTATGCAAAGGGTTGAGAGATGTGAAGAACAAAACCCATCCTTATCTCCCCCACCCTCAGGAGCTCTAGTGGGGAAGAGAGACAACAAACACAGCTGAAATCAAGCAAAGTACTCACCAAAATAAAGTCTGTGAAAGTGGTGGGGAGTACTACAAAAGTACAGAGGAAGTCATCCTCAGATTTCTCGTCAGCCACATGTCATACTGGTTATGCAAAGGCAATGCAACTGTGTCTCCATGCACATGTTTCAAGGAATAACCATCCGGGAATTTCTTCTGGAGAACAGTAAGTTTCCTAAAGTGCAAGTATGTTCTCTGCCTATTGCAGAGTGTTGCTGAGTGCCTATAGATGAGTACATTCATCCAATAAGCCCGGGTTTGTTGGCCCAATCTTACTTCCATGAATTGGGAATAGAAGACAGCACAGCCATGCGAAGAAAGCTCCTGAAGGCAGAAGACCAGGGCTGCTTTCTGAGGGTAGGCAAGTCAAGTCACTCAGGCCAAGTGGTCGCAGGGTCCTCATCTGTACAAGGATGTCTGTGCGGTCCCGCTCCAGCCCTCTGACATTCTAACATCTAGAGACGAGTCAGGCCAGCCTGATTATCATTATTGTTTAGAAACTTTTCTAATTCTCAGTCTCCAAGACATATCATGTAGGAGGGAACTTCAGTAGCTGCTAAGCTTGACTTTACTGCAGGGGGTAAATAAGAAATTGTGTAATGTTAGTGAGCGTTTTTAACAATCTGTTTGTTTCAGTGCAATGCTGAAATTTTAGAAATGATTTTTAGGAGTTGCTGAGCAGTAATTGATCCAGAAATCATCTGGCCAGTCTGATCAACTAGAATAAAAAAAAGAAAAGAACTTTGCTAGGAGATGTTATTTACCATAGCCAGTTTTCTTCCTCTTCTTTATGAAAATGGTAAAAAGTTTTTAGCATTTTTAAATCTTGAAGAATGTCAATCTATATTTACTCAAAAACCTCTGCCAACACCCAAGAAATTCCTCTCTTCTCTGCCTGATAATTTCAGTGAATATGGAAGATAAATATTCATGGACTTTATCAACCTTTAAGGTTGTGCCACATTCTAATGTTAAACATATTTTCCTAATCAAATCGCTGATTGTGACATTGCTTAAAGCCCTTTATGATTTCAGGAGTCAGTGGCTCCAAATGGAACCTTAAACAGAGCAGCAAGTCCTTGGACTTCCTAGCGCCCTTGATTGAAGTGTAGCAAATATATTCTCCTAGCTACCTTCAGCTCCAGAGTACACAGATCACATTCCAGGTGGGGCTAAACATCTGTTGGAGAATATGACTCAGGCCAGGGACTGCAAAACGGAGGCTTGATCGCATGGCTTAGTTCTGAAAATATGCACGTTGTGGGTTTTAGAGCTGTAAGAGGGCTCGAGAGGAGTGCAGCCAGTACAGCGTGCAGCTCCCAGCAGGAAGGACAAGTGCTAAACCTGCAGGTGCGACTGCAGTTCAGGCAGAAGAAGACAACAAAACTTCTGCCAAGTTTTCTTTCTTTTCAAATGAATGCAACGCTATGGCTCAGCAGGCTATATGGAAATGTGTACACAGTATGCACTAAAATGCAAGGCTGGTTGCCCTGGGAAGGGGGAATGGGCGAGAAGGAGAAAGAACTCTACACACCCCTGAAAACTCGCCTGTCCGTCTTAAGAGGCAACTACAGAGTCATAATTAACGAACGATGGGAAGTATTTTGCCATGTTCGATGACGTTCAGGAGAATAAAAGTGAACATTCCATTTTATAGCAGAGCCTAGAAGAGGAAGCCAGAAACGTAGTCAGCAAAACCAAAACTTAAGACCAGAGGCACCAAAGTGTGATCATGTTTTTAAAATTTAACTTTTTTGTTTCTCTGCACTTGAGCAGAACTCACTCGGTGCCCCGCATGTCTTCTGCAACGTGAGAACACTCCTTCCTGGAACCACAGAGCTGCAGATGTGGCGCTGGAATTCTCTCCCACAGGCAGACTGCCCGGTTTGGGGCTGCTTTTCCTCGGTCCCTACTCTGGGCTAGGCTGGGCTGTGCAGGGGGGCTCCTTGACCTTCGCCCCTGTAGGCAGACACCTGCATGTGCACCACCTTTCTGTATGGTTTGCAACCGAACGCTAAGGGCCTTGTAGGGGAGACGGGCCAGGCATCATCGCCTTGAGGTAGCAGACGGAACCGCAGCTGGGAGAGGCCCACTCCCCCATCCTCTCGCGGATCCCGGGGCTCGGCCCCACGCGCGCAAAGCACCGGCTGTGACACCTGGTGAAGGCCGCCGCTGCACCAGCCGGGGCCACGCTGTATCACCAAGTGTAGAGGAAAAGCCCTCTCCTGCGCCCCAGACGCCTTCCAAAGCGCCCCCTCTTTTCCCCCCATAGGCCTGCTGCCCACTCAGGGGGTCCCAGGAGGGGCTGGGAGGCCTGCTTCCCCTCGGCACCTGGGGCCGCCGGGGGTCGGGGGGCGCTCGGCGGCGCGGGTGAGTCAGGGCTGAATCACGCCTGGCAGGGTCCCGGCGTCTCCCGCGCGGCGGAGGCGGGCAGGGCTGTGGGCTGGCCGGGGCCGCCCACCGCGACGGCGGCGGCCGGGCGGGGCGGGCAGTCGGCCCGGGAGGCGGGGCGGGCGCCGGGGACTGCGGAGGCGCGGGCGTCGCGTGGCCCTTTATAGGGAGCCCGCCACCGGCTCCCCCAGACTCAGGGTCCCCGCGCCCCCGTCTCGTTCCCTCCGGCCGCCCCAGGGCGCCTCCAGCCTCACCTCTCCAGCCCCCCGGGCGCCAAGGAATCCTCCCAACTTCGCCGCCCGTTCATGGGCATGGCGACCTCTACCGGGCACGCTGTGCCGCGCCCCGAGGCCGCCGTCTCACGGACGCTTCTGCTCGGCTGGATCCTCGTACAGGTGGCCGGAGCCTCCGGTAAGTGGCACCTGCCTGGACACCGGGGGCGCGCCGCCCGGGGGACGGGGGCAGTCGCGGCTGGCACTGGGCTCGCGCGCCCCGCTGCCCGGAGGTGCCCCCGGCACCCGCCTCGGAAGCGGGCTGGGGGCGCGCAGGCGGGAGGGGGGCGGCAGGTGGTTGGCGCCCGGGACCCCGCCTGCCGCGTCCGCTCGCCACGGCTTGCTGAGGGCGTCCAGCGTTGTCGTTCTTGCAAACGTGGATTTGTGGCTCCGGCTGTCTGTGTGGGAAGAGCTTCCCAGTGACCTTGAAGATGGTGCGACTTGGGTGGGCACCTGCACGGGTCCGCGTGCGAGGTGCGGATATTATCCTTAGTGGTCAGAGGCCATCCTGTTGCAGAAATGTCGCTTGGATTGGAGCAGTCACCACACTGCGCGCCTCACACGCCTGTGCTACGTGCGGGGCAGGCCCGGGCCTGCGGAGAACTGGCAAAGGGACCTTCGTCCTCGAACATCCCAGAAGTAACGGATGCAATCCGACCGCGAGACAGGCCCCATGCCCGGGTGTCTGTGGAAGTTTCAATCTAGAGACATTTTAGGTAGAAATGAAAGAAATTAAGACTTGGCTCTTTCATTGTACACAGCCCTGACTCCTCTCCCACGGGTGGCATCTGCCCTTTTCTGTAACGGGTGGCAGGAGCCTTCCTATCCCCCCGTCCCTGTCCGGCCAAGGTCACCCCGGGCCCTGAGGGTTCCCGGTTGCGCTTCCAGCTCACGTTATCGCGGGGCTCCCTGTGAAAGATTTCCAGCGAGGATTTCAAGCTCTTTGCCCATTTCCTTAGGTTACCAAGATGATTTTGCCTTGAAGAAATTCAGCGTTTAGGAAAAACTTGAAGATTTTTTTTTTTTTTCCTCTTGGTAATTCAGTAGTGAAGCTTTTGTGGTTGGGAAAAAATGAATGTGAGGTTTATGGTGATGTTGGGAAGGGGTTGGGGAAGTTTTGTTTGTTTTTTTTTAATGCCATGAGCATGAAATCGTGTGAGGAGAAGTTCATGTAATAATAGCTATTTCTCTGTTGTTTAAAGGCACTACAGGTGTCGTGGTAGCCTATAATTTAACTTGGAAATCAATTAATTTCAAGACAATTTTGGAGTGGGAACCCAAACCCATCAATCATGTCTACACTGTTCAGATAAGGTAAGCTAGGTACAAAAAAAGAAAACACCGTTTTTGCTGTTTCCACATTTCTATTCTGAATACAAACATGTTTAGAGATGGTTCATGGACAAAATCATTTAATAGATGACAAAGAAGAGGGAATTCATGGGAATTTGCTGGCCAGAGTCTTACTCCAAGCCTGCAACATTTCCAGACCTTAACCTGGTAGAACATTGTATTTGTTTTTGGAAATGACGGGGGAAAGCCTAAGTGGATTCTGGGCTGTGGGGAGATGTCAGCACTGGTAGATGTGGTCCTGGATAGATAACTAATCTGATCGAAGCATACACCCTCTTTTTCTGTGCTTTCTAGACTAAGAGCCTGCTCTAACATGTTAGGGAAGAGGTGGGGAGGAGGTCGGAAGTATACATTGCCCTAAAGCAGTGTTTGATGCATTAATTGTGGGACTCGTGATACAAAATTGGGTGACATGCATGATATTGGAGGAGGTCAAGTTTGTGACTCACCAAGCCAGGAAGAAATGCTCCCCTGTCTACACCCTCAGCTGTCAGGGCTTCTCTGCTCATTTGTCCTGATTGACAGCTCTCCCAAAAGCCTATAATTCAGCATATTCAGTCTAAAGGTCCCCATGTCTTCCTTGATGTTTTGCACCATATTCTTGCCAGGTTCTAGTTTCTGAAATGTTCTAGAAGGCTCGGTAGAGATCTTATTAAGTAGAGGAGAGCAGTTGTGGCAATTATTTTAACACGGCTTGTATAAAGGCACAAAAAGTATCACCATCTAAAATGAAAGGTGTTTTGCTCTTTTGTTTTGCTGTGTCAAGCCTTTTGTAGCATTAGGAATGCAACTCCTAAGTGTGGAGAGGTTCTTTTAGGTGGATGTTCTTGTTTTTCAAAATGAACTTTATGACAACTGTTGCCAAACCAACAGGGAAGAGAATTTGTGTATGTGTGTGCATGCATGTATAGATAGATGACAGATAGGTGGATAGATAGATGATTGATAGATAGATGATGGATAGATAATGGATGGATGGATGGATGGATGGATGGATGGATGGATAGATGCATTTCATAACCTGAGGTAATAATTATGATTGTAATAGTCCCATTTGTCAATTCAGATTTTACTAGTCAATAATAAGTAATTAACTCCACTGATACAGATCTGAAGTTTACCTTCATAGACACTTTCCTTCCGGATGGTGAAAATAAGATTTTAGGAGGAATGCTTACCTCTTAAATATACTCAGGCTTACATTTGGTGAACACATGAAAACATATGTATGATTGACCTGATTTTTGAAGCATACGCCTTTGTTAACTCTTAGTTCTTGGGCTTTCTTTCCAAAGCTGCTGTTAAACATTTAAATGAACGTGGCTCCAGGTGAGCAAACATTCTAGTGCAGAGCTGCCGCTTGGGGGTGCCAACGGACACGGGGCACCTGCGATCTCCCCGTACCCCTGGTTGTGTGCTAGAGAACTTGTGAGCAGGCCCTCCCCTCTGCCGGAGACCTCCCTCTTCTCTGTCCTCTGCATGGGTAAACGGGATTCCTCGGTGGAAAGGACCCTAGCAGTCATTTTATAGGACAGGAAACTGCTGCCCTGGAAAGGTGAGGGGGTTATTCATACCTGCGCTGATGGTGAGTGCTCAGCAAGTAGTGCCACTGCCCTGCTTGAAGTTTCTGTTTGGAGCTCCAGCTGTATTTCTCCTCTTGGGAAACAGTTTCAGTGATGGTTGCAAAGTGTGACTGGCTCAAGCACTGAAACACCACCACCTGGAACATTGACTCGTTGGGAATGTTCTGAATTCTACAACTGAACTTCCAAAGCTTCTGTTTATTTAAAAAACAAAAACAAAAAACCCTGCTCCTAAATTGGAATTTTTTAGTAGTTCAGGCAGGACTTCTATTATTTCCTAATGAGATTTGGCAATACACAGAGGCCCCCGGAAAGCTTTCCCAGTGTTTATGGTGGTAATAGCATCCAGAGGAACTTAACCACGTTTTCCCTTCATTACCTGTTCCCATGACTTGACTAGTTTCCATGAGACAGGTGCTTGTGCTAAATTTTGCCGTAGAATGCTGTGATCCCTACCTCTGAGCTGGGAGGAACCCAATACTGGTCTTTCGGATAGAATGTAGCCACAGAGCTCGGCCGTCTTTCTGTTGTTATCTGACTGGCTTGTTTGCCATAGCGATGGGAAAGAATCATGTTCTCCCTCACTTTTGTAAAATGCGTGTTGGTCACTCTGGGATTCAGATAACCTCTCTCTACCTTTATCGCAGAAAATTTGAGACATGTAAGGAACCACAATATTCCTGTATCAATCTCAATTTGTGAATTTTAGGACAAGGAGTGTGTTGACCCGTACCCTCTTGACCTGGTTATTTAGTTCAGATTTTTTTTAAATACGTATTTCTGGCACTTACACATGGATTTAGATAGTTCCATCCATAGTGGCTCCTTTTTTTTTTTTTTTCTGATTCAACCTGTAAAAGCAAACCATCTAATACTCAGAGGCCTGGTTGTGTATAAGCCCTAAAGCCCTGCTACTCAACAGCAGACACCAGGACATGGACCCCTTAGGACCAAACAGACTGTGTTCAACACGAAGTACTTTAATGGAGATATCAGCAATGAGGGAAAGGGAAGAGAGATGTCAATTCTGAGCAAGGAGATCTGGAGATTCCTGGGGGAAATGGGGTTGGAGCAAGGCCTTCAACGATGAATGGAGCTCTGGCGGTCGATAATACTGAAGAGAAGGGAAGAGCAGTCTGTGGGTCAAGTTGCAGTGGTGTTTATCTGTGACTTATTGTGGTCCTTTAACATGATTTCATATTCAGTAGAAGTTCTTTAAATCATTTCCTCTTCAGTATGCCTTACACAAGAAAGATCTTTTAGCCTCTTAGTCTGTAGACTTTATTAGATACTAAGTGTGTTGTTATTCTTTAATTTCTGATGGGATGTATTTACATCTTGTAAAAAGGAGAGAGGCATGTAGGATAATGAGACCAACACACCCAGATCGCACCTCACTAGCCATGTGACCTTGTACTAATTACTTGACATCTCTTAGCTTCTGTATCCTCATGTATAAAAAGATCCAATACTTTCTTGGAAGGATTACTTTAAATGAAGTAACACGTGTAAAGGACCTAGTACAGTCCCTGGCAAATAGTGATTCTGTGAATGTTAAATAACCACACATATAATGGTCATGATAAAATGTCATATATAGCATATACAGTAGACTCTCTGTTAGCCAGAACTCAAGCAACCCACACTCTCAAGCAACTGGCAACAAAATTTTGCCAGTTGCTTCACATTTTACCAGTTGCTTGAGTTCTGGTTGACAGAGAATCTACTTACATTTATCCAGTATCTACCAATCTGCGTGGGTGCTGGTTAACTGAGAGTCTACTGTATTATTACGTAAACTCTAATATGACTACATTAGCTGTATTCTACAGAGAATGTAGAATGTGATATATTATAATACGCAGGATATAGTAAGGATATAATAAGTAGACTATAATAAATAATTTGGTTTTAATGGGAACATCACCTACATTTTAAGAAAGATATTTAACAAAATAATTAATAGCACAGGTCCAGTAGTTAGACTGTTTGTCTGGTTCAAAGTCCAGTTGTGTGATATTGAGTTGGTCACTCAATCTCACTTTGCCTCGGTTGCCATATCTGTGAAAACAGATGATTCCAGAGCCAAACCCAGGCTGCTGAGAGGACTGAGGCTCATGTCAAGTGCTCAGCATAGACAATCCCTGCTCAGGAGGGGTGGAGGCTGATCTTATAATAGCCCCACAGCTAGAAAGCCATCTGTCTTGTTGGATGCCAATCACAATGTTCCATTTCTCTTCCTTCCTTCCTTCAGCCATAGATTAGGAAACTGGAAGAGCAAATGCTACGCCACAACAGCCACAGAGTGTGATGTCACCAGTGAGATTGTGCAAGACGTGAAGCAGACGTACTTGGCTCGGGTCCATTCCATGCCGGTGAATGCCACCAATTTTGCTGAGGAGTTTATGTATACAAACTCCCCGGAGTTTACACCTTACTTAGAGAGTAAGTAGCTCGGTTTATAACAACGTTTCCTTCAGTGTTGTGATAAGCTGCTGAGTCTTCTGAGAGCTTGTGACCCTTAGGGCCATTAGATAAGAAAAGTATTTCTCCCTTAACACCACTTCTTTCTCAGAAACTGGTAAATGCCACAGCCTTCTTCATTCATTCCTATGTGGTAGGAAGTTCACAGAGCGTGAACTTTGGAGTTGATAACAGTGTCCTCAAGTAACTTTCTCCACCTGTCTGTCTAGACCGTACCAGTAACCAGCTAGATGGGATGCCAGGGGAGTTAGAAATCCACCAAGGTGGTGGTGGGGAGGGGGGGTTTCAGCACTTTCCCCTATATACATCTGAGATTATATTTATATATACACTCGTATGTACACACACATATATCTCCTGAAAATTCTGCTCTCTTACCAGCCCAGAAGTCCCAGTTTAAGGTTTTTCACAGTCACAGATCTGCAGGGAAAGTCAGATTTCCCTCTGAGCCCATAATTGGGCTTGCTGACCTTTTCAAATCAGTTAGCTGTGGTTTGAGTTCGTGATGGGCTGGCACTTGCCCAGCCAGCTCCCAGCCTGCCTCCTTTGCTCTGGTTTTGAAAGTGCGGAATGCTTTCCTCCCCAGCCTTTGCCCCGTACGCTGACCTTAGTTAGCATCGGGAATGCCGAGGGTTCCTGCCAAGGAGATTACATTTTTTTGTCATGGCTGTGGTTCTGAAGTAGGTATTTTAAATAAACATGTAGCACTTTGGGAGAGTAAAGTCTTTTAAGGTCTTTGAATCTTCAAAGATCTTTTAAGAAGACCTAGAAGGAAAGGTTAGAATGAAAGTGTCGTGTTATCCGTGTTGTTATAGTTACCCCTCTGACCTCCTGGTAAGAGAGGACAGCTTTTGGAGGCAGGGGCAGTGAGAAGGGGCAGAGTGACAGTCAAGTAATGTTTCTTTCCCCTCTGATACCTACTCTGAGGTTCCAAAGAGGAGGCTGCGTTCCCTGGGCCCTGTCTGCCAGAGCCTGAGTTCAAACTCCTTTAGTGCTTTTTACCTGTGTCTGTCACAGCACTCAGCTGGGGTGTAGACACCAAGTCCACCACCACCTCCAGTAACTCTGCAGGATCTGTGATTGTCATTCTTCTTTCGTTGATGGCATCCTCACTATTTCCTATTATAGTTGTTGAGTTTGGTTGTTTTTTTTAAGTCACTTCAAATCATTTTTTTGTGGGGAGGGTACAAGATAGAAAATACGGGGTCTGGAAGAAGTAATGCCCTTTTGTAAGTAATATAAAATAACAAAATAATATATCGGGGGTTTTTTTGTCTTTAAAGATTTATTTTTATTGTTTCTTGACAGAGAGACAGACAGAGAGACACAGAGAGAAAGGGGAGGGCCCAGAGCAGTCTCCATAGTTGACATTGGTTTTCCATATAGTTTCACTCCACAGTGGGGCGCGGGGCTGCGCAGGGCAGGAACTGGGCCAGGAGCCTCCCATATAGGCCCCGGCAAGAACGGAACTGGGGGCACAGCCCAGCTCAGCATGTGGGTCCGCCTGGGCCGGGACCGGGATTCGATCCTCAGTCCCCGGGGCTTCAAAGCGAGAGCTTAACCCACTGAGCCATCCCAGCTTTCCACTTTTTACATTTTCTAATGTCACCTCAAGGAAATTTGAAAAGCCACCCGTGGTCCACGTTATATTTCCACTGGGCAGCGCTGCCATAGAACATCTCAGGGTTCAGCTCTGGTGCCCCTGAGCTCACCACTGTCAGGGGTCTGATTCTACACGGGTGTTTGTGAGGGGTGACTAGGTTACGATTAACCGAATGGGGTTCTATTTTGTGGTGAATTCTTCGGTTCCAATGAAGCCCATTTTCTGTGTTTTAGCACACCTCGGACAGCCAACCATTAAGAGTTTCCAACAGGTTGGGACAAAACTGAATGTGACTGTACAGGATGCACGTACCTTAGTCAAAAGGGACGGCATATTCCTAAGCCTCCGGGAGGTTTTTGGCGAGGACTTAAGTTACACCCTTTACTATTGGAAAGCTTCGAGTACAGGAAAGGTGAGGATTCTTTCATTTGTTTTCGTGGCTTGTTTTAAATTGTGGGGCCTTAATTTTGCAGCCCACGCCTTCCCCGATTCAAAGATAGCAGAACAGGGAAGTTGAGAGGATGCCCTGGCGGAGTGGGAGGATGCCTTCTGTTCTGTGCTACCTGTGACTTTGAGCAGCCTTGTGACTTGGGGCAGGGCCCCCTTGGATACTCCCGTCCCTCAGCCAATGGCTAGACCAGATAATCTCTCAGGTTCCCGGAAGCTCCCGCATCTCTTCCTCTATTGAGGATCACAGAGATAAAATTTGTGTTCCATTCAACAATTAATATGTCATTCCTTTTTTCCCTTTACTGTAAATACCTTCAAACGGGGCTAAATCAGGTTGAATGTGCCTATACTGCATATCTTCCGCCTTGGGGGAGGCATCCCTAGCAGTCTCATGGGTAACTGTTCGGCCAAGTCACTTCTAATCCTGTGTGTGTCAGATATGTCTGGGTAGGTTGTGACTTTCTGAGTGACTTAATACAGAGAGAAGAAATCACTCCGAGCCCAGATGAATTAAGAACCCTTTATCTTTTAACAGAAAACAGCCAAGACGAAGAGTGATGAGTTTTTGATTGATGTGGACAAAGGAGAAAACTACTGTTTCAATGTTCAAGCAGTGATTTCATCACGAAGAGAGAACCAGAAGAGCCCAGAAAGTGCCATTGAGTGCACTAGCCATGAGAAAGGTGTGTTCAGAGGTGAGTGGCTCTGCCCAGCAGACCTGGAACCTTCCAGAACACCAGCGCCAGCCTCTGAGCAAGAATGCACTTGTGCTCACAGGGAAACTGGCTCAGTTTTCCTGGTTTCCGTGGGGTTTTGGTACTCTTACCATTTTAACCACTTAGAAATGTTTCTGTATTGTTCCCTTAGAGTAGCAAGTGTTTTTCTTTTAAAGATTTATTTTCTTGCTTGAGAGGTGAGAGAGAGGGGGAGAGAGAGAGAAGCGGGGTGAGGGAGGACCCAGAGCAGGCTCCATAGTTGCACATCATTAGCTGTGACATGGTTTCATTCCACACAGGTGGATGTGCGGCTGTGCAGGGCGGGAACTGAACTGGGGGCCTCCCACATGGGAGGCAAGAACCTTCACCACTCAGCCATTCCAGCAGTTGCCCGTTGTGCCGCAGTTCAACATATGGGATTTGCACGGGCCAGGGCCTGGAATCGAACCCAGGACCTTGCGATTACAAGGCAAGGCTCAAACCACTGAGCTATCCCAGCCTCCCTGCAAGTGTTTTCTTGAGCATCTACCATGTGCTAAGCTCTGTGCTGAGCGCTAGGCACACAGTTTATGTTCAGGATTTAGCGTCATTCTCACATTTCTCTGGGAATGTCTTCATTAAATTCCGATCTTGAGGGTTTGTAGGGGGCAGCTTCAGAGGCAGCAGCACCCAGTAGACTTCTGTGAGTACCCCCCAATGGGCTATGCCGCAGAGGAGGTAAAGTCTAACCCATGAAGAGGGGATCGAGCCTATCACATATCTCCCCGTGGGCGCGTGTGTCCAAACAGGAGCATGTATTGAGCCCCCATTGGAATTGCTGCGAGCATTCAGACACATACCTGAGGCTAATAGCCTACGAGCCTCCCTCCAGGCTATGTAGGGAAAATGCTCTGGGTACTTTCAGGGATTAAAAGAGTCAGAGAATAGTGGGATGCCAGGCTAGCTCAGCAATTGGGCACCTGCCTTGCCACTCTGAGATCCAGGGATCAAATCCCAGCCCTGGCGCATGTAAACCCACATGCTGAACTGCAGCACAACTGGTAACCATTGGGATGGTGGTGAAGGTTCTCACCTCCCATGCAGAAGCCTCCAGTTCAGTTCCTGCCCCATGTGGCCTCACGTTCACCTGTGTGGAATGAAGCTATGTCACAATTAATGATGTACAACTACAGAGACTGCTCTGGGCCCTTTCTCTCTTTCTCACACACACTCTTTCTCTCCAACAATAAAATGAAAAAATAAATAAAAAGAGAGTGAGAGAATAGTAATGATGGCATTGCTCCTTGCTAAGAAGACATTTTAAAAGCTTAAAAACACTTTTATATACTGTATTTTTCACTCCATAAGACGCACTCCCCCCTCCCCCCCCCCCAAAGAAAAGTGGAGGGAAAAGTGTGTGCGTCTTATGGAGCAAATACTGCAAAGAAGAGTGCACGTTGGGGACCTTAATGATGCCGTGGGGAAGCCTGCAGCCAGATCAGAAAGCAGGGACGGCATGGAAGGAGAGCGGGTCTAGGCAGGTCAGGTGCGTCTTATGGAGCAAAAAATACGGTACATTCTCTCACATTCATTGGCACTGACAGAAGGACAGGATTCTACTTCTCTCGGGTCTCAGCCCCTCTGGGCCATTATACCCACAGTCCTCACATCGTCTTTCTAAAAGTCAGCTGCAGTCCCACTGCCTCTCACTTTGTGTGCACCAACATCGCTACTGCCCCTGCCTCTTCTCTCTGTGGAAATGTGTCCTTGGAGAATAGTTGCAAATGCCACCTCCACCAGGAAACGGTCTGATTTCCCCAACCAGCAGTCATCTCTCTTTACCTGAGTCCTGGTAGCGCCATGTACCTCTCTTTACAATGATAGTTCATCTTCTACTGTAATCATCATTACTAAACACAGCACTATTTTTAGCCCATTGTTTCTAACAGCTGTTCTTGCTCCCATCTAGGTGTGTCTTTTTAAACTGTGAGCATCATCCTGTTTGTGACATGGCTTATTTAATACCATTTTTGCCATTGTCAATTGCCCTAAAATACTTAGGGTTTAATTCTTTCCTAAACAAAATGTGTAGTGGAGGAAGGAAATTCCAAATTATGCAAAAGCCAGGCAGTGTGATTTGGGGTTAAGCCCTCAATTCTGCCCACGGGCAAGTGGGATTCATGCACTCTCTCTAATTTGACTTGTGCCTTTTATTTTTCAGACATGTTCTTCATCATTGGAGCAGTGGTGTTTGCGGTCATCATCTTTATCATCATCCTGTCTGTCTCTCTGTACAAGTGCAGGAAGACCAAAACGCGGCGGAGTCGGAAGGAGAACTCCCCACTGAATATCGCATGAGGCACTCGCTGTGGACTGCCCACTGCTACAGAGTTCATATTGCACTGTGACCAAGAACTGGCAGGAGAACAGAATGTATGGAAACACAAATGAGTATTTTAGAGCGTGGGAGCCCTTGGGCTTACCGTAAAGAAAGTTCTTTATCTGACCTGTTCTTGGGATTAGCACTCTGGTTTCGACATCAGTATTAGTCACTTTGGAATGTAATGAATGGTACGACCAATTCCAAGATTTTTAAATTTCTTTTATAACACTAGGGCTCCTTTTGCACATATCATGCTTTAGAATGCATGTTCTACGCTCGAGATGAAACTAGGCCATCAAAGCAAAAGCAAATTAACAAATGTCTTAAAGAATCCTCGGTGGACTTCTGGAGAACTTCCAAGAGGTGGACTTCAAATCATGTGCAAGAGTGAAATGGAAATGGGGTGGGCTTTCCTAACGTCTGTCCTTTTTAATATGGTGTTTAGGTTCTTTTTGTTTTTAAAGAATTCTTTTGGAAGTTCGGAAGAATTGGCAAACTTCCACATGAATGTGTTAAATGTAGAAGACTCTATTTTGAGCATGTTCCTAACATGCATCACAGTTTAGCACTTTAACTGACTTAAATGCTGTTGATTAAACATTGACAGCTAACTATATTTTTATACGACTACTATAGGAACAAACTACATAGAGGTTATAACTTAAGGTACTTAAAGGTTATATGGTCAAAATTGTATATATTTGTATAATTTTTTAAAAGGTTTTATATAGGGATTTTTCTATTTATAGAGGTAATATTGTTCTGTTTGTATATATTGAGGTAATTTATTTAATATACTTTTCTATAAAGGTGACTGGGAAGTGTGACTTTGGCATTTATTATATCATCCATTTATTATTTAATAAATATAAGCTAGGGAGAGAAAGAAGTAGCGTGGTGTCTCTAGAGTTATTTACAGCCACTCCTCACTTAATGACCTACCTGTTTAATGACTGCTCGGACTTGCGACCAGTTCTCCAGTGCGGAGAATCCCCGTTCTCAGTCTTTGTCTCATTCCCACAGTTGGTTAGTATGCACTACGCAGAGTGTTCCCAATCACACAAGACTACGTATTGCATTTATAGGTGTGCTGTCGCATGATATCCAGTGACAAATATATACCCTATGGCATCAAGACACACCACAAGACATCCGCCTTTCAACTCATTGCTTATTTACCAATTTGCTTAGCAACCTAGTCCTCGGAACGGAACTGAGTTGTTAAGTGAGGAGTGCCTGTAACAACAAACTAGACTGAGAAATCTTCTCAGCTCATGTTTCCTGCTGCTTTAAGGTAACCACACCAATGGTTACCTTAGTCATGGTGGAGTCCAGTTGACTTCATTACCTCCTACTAGAATATAGACAGTGAATCCTCTGTTCAAATGCAAATAAAATATAGCGGAATACTCTTGTTCTCTCAGCTGCATTGAAAGAGGACTCTAACTAGAGATGAAAATGAGGGTCGGCACCCAGTTGGGCCAGAAGCGTATCTGCTTTCTGCTGTGGAAGACTGGGCCAGTACAGGTCAGGAAAAGCATCCAGAATGCACCCAGCAAGCCCTCCCCTGCCCCCGGACAGGGTCCCACAAGGAGGCACTGAAGCAAGCAAGTGAGTGAAGATTTGTTTCAGGGTCCAGACATAAATTTTAAATGCATGTCATTCCTTTGCGCAAAAGGACTCTTGGCATTGGCAACAAAACTCTGAATGTGAAATACTTGAAATAGCATCACATTCTAAGGAAGAATGGGCAAAACCAACCTTTCATGTTCCCATAAAATTGGTAGCCTGAAAGGAAAAAAAAAAAAAACTGGTAGACATTTTGGAGACATTAAGAAAAACAGACCTGTGGTTGGTTGGTGGGGCTGGTTTTGTTGGTTGGTTGGCCACAGTCAATCTGTCAGTGCTGGAGAGGATGAATCCGACACCTCTGCAGCATTTGTTATGCCAGGAAGGGGGCGGGTGCATTTGCCACAGAGTCAACAAAAGAGAGGTTGGCATGGGGCATGCCCCAAAGAAGTGTGCTTTGGCCATTAGCTTGAGTTCCTGGTCACGTGGGGCTACTGGGTGAGGGTAGAAGAGGCTCCCAGAGAGAGTGTCTGACGAGACATTTCCATCAGACTACACCTTCCCAGCCAGGAGTCTCTACGGCAACCTGTAGTTCCATGGCTTCATACCTGAGGAATTCGAATGGTCCCACCAGAGAACATACGGGCAGAAGGAAAGCAGGCCTGCGCAGTAATGAGGTAACTGGCTGTTTCCAGCGCAGGAACCCATTACAGACCTGAATGAGGCTCCAAGGCAATGGTTGCGATGCTTCAATAGTGCAAATTTTAACCTCGCCTCCTGGTGCCACCCCTCTTTTTAACACCAAGACAAAACAGCTGCTGCTAAAATCAGCACATCCTCCTGAGCACTTGGAGCAGAAAACATGTCAATTCTTGCTTGATATCCAGAAACGACCACCCTCCACTGGGCCAAATTAGACCACATTACTTATCCTAGCCCTTAACAAATCCCATTAAATCTAATAGTAAACTAAACTTATGTACTTTGAAGAGAAACTTTTTACCATCTTCAATTACTGACCAAGTTTGACTTGCATGTGAGAAGCTAACCCTGGTGGAATCCAAAGATATCTGGCCTTAGTTACAGCTGACGGCTTACAATCTAAGTACCCAGCTCTTGAATAAACAAAGAAACAATTATCTCTATCCATCAAATAGTAAATAAACTCGTTCTTAAACGCAGTTTTTACCTGTTCTGGGACATGTGTATTTAGCATGTTATTTTCCTCCAGTGGTTGTCTGAGGTTTATTACTGTGACAACATGGCCTTCATTCAGAGGCATCCAGTGAAGATGGGTTCTTTCCCATACCCTCTGCTTGTCCACTGGGAGTTTGGGTGATTCTGGCTATGCCATTCAGCACACTCCTTCCTCATGGCTGCAGAAACTGGTTTAGGGGTCGGCACCTAACCCAACCTAGTCTAAGAAGGGTGATTCTAGGGCTTTTTCTGGGAGTACTGGGGTACCCTCATGATGAACATAGGGAAGCAACATGTAGCCCCAAAAGCTGCTGGAAGTTATCTTGAGACCAAAAAGGGAGCAGCCTTAACTAGAGTTGACATATCGAAGAGCAACGCAGAGTGATGGAAACAAACTAAGTCACCAAACGGCTGGATCAAGCCTTGCCTGAAGCTATCCCTACCCATGCACTTTTCACAGGAGAGATAAGCAATTACTTGTTTAAGTGAGCTTGATACAGGTATCCTTGCCTTTTTTTTTTTTTTTTTTGACTTATAGTCAAAAGCACCCTAGCTGATGCTGTGTAAGCGTTGACCGTGAAATATAAACATAGGGGAGGGACGTGCCAGTAATGAAAACTTAGGATATGAAGAGCTCATAATGTAAAACAAAACATTCCATTCTCAACTTCCAAGACGGCCCTGAAATAATCCCTCTTTCCCGCACTATCAGATTCTCCTTTTCTACCCAATCATTCCTATCTGAACACAAACATACTGTATCATTTTCTCTCTTAAAAAAGTTTTTTCTCTTTGACCTTATAAAAGCCCTTTCTGGATTTCCTCCCTGCTCCTACTCCTCGACACCACATCCTCCTGAGTTCTAAACGTTGGATCACCTGAGTGCTGCAACCTATGCCCTACCAGTCATGACTGTTTCCTAACACGACTTAATTTTTAGGTTAGGCACCCTTTCCACCAGGTGGTAGACACCATCCCAAGCAGTGCAGTGTGCTGAGTCCCTGGAATGCCCACTTTTTCCCTGGAACTTGGGCCCAAGCTCAGCACCTCCACTACCGCTGTCTGTGCCTCTAGTTCCCGCCACGCCCTGCGGACCAGTGTCCACGGCCCGCTTGGGGAATCCTTCCCAGTCACAGGGCAGTAGGCTGGGGCGGGGAGGTCTTGCTCGTACTGGTTGCCCTATTTTCTTTCAAGGCTGTGGTCTGGGCGCCAGTCCCATTCAGACTGTCCTGAGCCGGAGGAGACACCTATTCTCTACTCTCCGGGGCCATATCCCTTCCTGAGATGACAGAACTAACTGGGAACAGGGGTCCGGGCTAAAAGAGCATACCCGGGAGAACACTGCAGGCTGACATTTCAAAGGACATCCTGCCACCATTCCAACTGAACAGCAGACTTAAAAAATCACTCATGTTAAAATGTTGGTGAGTTTTGATATTTTACCAAGAGTCATACTCTCTCTTAAAATAAAAAGGAAGAGAGAGTAATGGCGGGATTTCACTGGCCAGTTGTGAAGGGATTTGGCAGGAAGACAGAAGAGGAGGTTTTGCTTTCCTAAATCTGACCACGTGTTGGCCTGCCACTTTGTAGGACAGGCCTGTGTCTTCCTGACACTCCCTCTTATCCTGCTTACACGCCACACCCGGGTTCCCATTTGTCCACATTGTTAACATGCTCTGATTTCCCCCTACGAATAGCTAAGCAGTGCTGTTTCTTCTTAAAGGGAAGCTGTCTGCATGGTGGCAAAGATGAACTCTTGTGTGCACATCTGATTACATGAAGAAACTTTGTTCATTTTCTTGGATACTGCCAAACCACTGCTTTGTGAGAAGTCTTAGGATTCACTGTCTTAACAACTGTCCTCTCTGTTGTACAGAGTATTGACTGTAGTCATCATGTTGTACATTACATCCCATCTACTTATGTCTTATAACTGAAAGTTTATACCTTTTGAGCACCTTCCTCCAATTCCCCTTCCTCCCACCGCCTGACTCCAGTCTCTTTTTCCGTGAGCTGGGTGTACAGTTTTTGGGTTTGTTTTTAAATTCCACGTATAAGTGAGATCATACAGTGTTTGTCTTTCTCTACCTGAGTGATTTTACTCAGCGTAATGCCTTTAAGTTTCATCCATGTTCTTGCAAATGGTAGGATTTCCTGATTTTTTATGACTGAATAACATTCCATTGCATATACCACAAATTCTTTAGCTCTTCATCTATCCATGGATACTTGGGTTGCTTCCATATCTTAACCATTATAAATAATGCTGCTATGAACATGGAGGTATAGATATCTTTCTGAGTTCGCGATTTCATTTCCTTTGGATATATTCTTAGAAGTAGGATTGCTGGACCCTGTGGTAGTTCTATTTTTAATTTTTTGAGGAACTTCCACACTGTTTTCCAAAGTGGCTGTACTAATTTACATTCCCACCAACAGTCCACCAGGGTTTTCTTTTCTCCACATCCATGTCAGGACTTATCTTTTGCCTTTTTGATGATGGCCATTCTAATAAGTAGGAAGTGATATCTCACTGTGATTTTAACTTGCATTTCCCAAATCACTAGTAATGTTGAGTGAGCATCTTCTCATGTGCCTGTTGGCCATTCATGCACTTTCTTTAAGAAAAAGTCTATCCAGGCCCTCTACACATGCACACTTTTAAGTGGTATCATTTGTTTTTTACTATTGAGCTGTATGAGTTCTTCCTAGATATTAACCTCTTATCAGATACATGGTTTGCAGATATTTGTCCCATTCCATAGGTTGCCTTTTCACTTCGTTGACAGTTTCTTTAGCTATGCAGAAGCCTTTTATTTTGACGGAGTCCCATATTTTGTTGCTTGGACTTTATTTATGCCTTCAAAAAAGTCATGACAAAGACCCATGTCAAGGAGCTTTTTCCTATGTTTTCTTCTAGGAGTTTCATGGTTTCAGGTCTTGCATTTAAGTCTCTAATTCATTTAAAGTTAATTGTTCTGAGTTGCATAAGTGAAGGGTCAGCAATCCATGTTTTAACAAGAAGTACTGCAAGTGATTCTAATGCGTAATGAAGTCAAGAGAACCACTGGGTTACTCTCTTATTTACTGTACTGAGGCTGGGAGACACTATGGACCCAGATGGGGAATCCGAGCCCTCGGGGAAGTTAGAATTAGGTTAAGGATACATAAACCATAGACAAGGTTCTCCATCATGGACTGCACACTCCCCAGGAGAAAGCTTGTCACATGAGGGTCTGTCAGGATTTTCCTATTGCAAGGGACAGAAACTCATTCAAGAGAACTGAAGCAAAATGGAAAAGACTGTTTTCTCTTTTGTCAAGGGCTCTAATGGGTCTAAAATCAATCACATGATTATACGTTGTTAGACCATCTACAGTTAACAACGAAGAATAACACACTTTCTCTGGGAAAAATACAATTACTTTTTAAAAATTCAGGAATTTTGAAACTGTCAACTTGTAATTCATCTTGAATATACAAAATTTAACAAAATTAAAATAGGGTTGGAAGAGTGTTAAAAAGAGGGTTCTTGACATAGCAATCTTTATCCAGCCTAATTTTCCAAACCACCTAAAAACTGTGCTCCATCTGCAAAGTAACTGCTCTGAGTATAAGAATGAGAAATGGAACGTGCCGCGCGGCAGGAAAGTTTTTCCCTTGCATCAGAATTGCCTAACATTTTTGACTGGAAGTGTCCTTTTTAAGGTTGTGGCGCCATCTGCGGTTCCTGAGGAGGATCGACAACTTGACCAGAAAGTAAAGCACTTGTGAAAAACAAAATAACCTGTGAATAGTTAAGAATGAAGGCACCTGAGGGGAGGAGTGGCGTGAATCATTTGAACCGGAGAACCTTCTCCAAGTTGCTGCAACTCTACCTGTAATGGCCTCTGTAGTACCTGCTACGACTCCCACCCGCAGATCCTGCTACTTTGGAAGCGCGGCCTGGGCACAGAAGCGTTACCATCACCTGGGATCTAGTGAGAGATGGAAATTCTCAGGCGCCGCCCCAGACCTACTAAAGCAGAACCTGCATTTTCCAGGTGATATGTGGTGCTCGCTGACGTGTGTGTAAGGGTAGGGGGGCGAGGGAGGACTCTGCTTTCTGTACTTCCCACCGTCATTCAGCCCATTCCTGATTTCACGAAAGCAGGGCAGGGGAAGAAGGCAGACAGACACTTCACCAATGGGCAGAACTACACAGCCTTGATGAGATGTCATTTCTTAAACTGAAATACCAGCAACCTATTAATTCCTGCCAAAAGTAAACGCAGTCACCTTGCAAATATTGCGTTATTTCCCAAAGACAATACGTTGAGAACTTCTCCCTTAATCCACGGTTTTCTAAAGACGAAAAGCTTGTTGCCTCAATTCCACGGATTTGTGTGTGTCCTACACATGGTTCAGGACTATTCATGACGATTCCCAGATCTCACCCAGGAGCTGTCCTGTCTGGGATTCCCAGCTCACTCTTCCTACCACCTTAGAACATTCTCCCAACACCTTCTTACAACCCTTAATATTGTACAGAGTAGTTCTTTCCCTTTTGTGGCCCCTTTATTAGATCATAATTTCCTTGACAAGAACCAAGATTATGGGGACGCCGGGATGGCTCAGAGGGTTAAGCGCTAGCTTTGAAGCCCTGGGGACTGAGGATCAAATCCCAGCCATGGCCTGTGTGGACCCATATGCTGAACTGGGGTGTACTTTCCGAATGCAGTTAGGCCTCCAGTTCAGTTAAAAAAATAAGTAAATAAAATAAATTAAAATTAAAAAAAAAAGAACCAAGATTATGCATTTGAATTCACTCCTTTATTCATTAACTTATTCCAATATTAAGCATCTACTATGTGACAGGCCTTATGGACTTGATTAGACATAATCCCAGCTCTTCTACAGTTCTGTGTATTTATAGGGTAAGATGTCAAATAAGTAATGATCATAGAACATATATTATGATAGGCAAAGTATAGAATGGTTTTTTGGGGGTTTTTTTTAATATATTTTATTTATTTATTTATTTTTGACAGAGAGAGATACAGAGACAGAGACAGAGAGAGAACTGAACTGGGGGAGCTCCCAGCTCAGCATATGGGTCCGCACGGGCCCGGGCCGGAATTCGATCCCCAGTCCCCGGGGCTGCAAAGTGAGCGCTTAACCCACTGAGCCACCCCGGCTTCCCCATTATAGGATGTTTTGAGGGAATTTGTGTGGGACCACCCAGCTTAGACTTTGAAGAGCTATCTAACATCTGAGCTAACGGACACAGAGATAATCAGGCAGAGGGGGGAAAGGAAGAGGAGAAAGTACAAGTATTCCAGGAAGAGGGAATGCTTGCATTGTTAAAACTGTAGCTTGGGAATCAGATGACAGCAAAAATAAATGTGTACTGACATTTGGCAATTTGTGTTGCCTCAAGAGTGCCAAAGTCACAAAAGCCATTTAGCAAAAAGTCTTCTGCTAAAATAGATGGTCCCATCAATTTACTTTTAAAATGTATCTTTTTAAGAAAAGAAAGCTTTTAAAGTACGAGCTATGATTTTTTAAGATATATTTTATTGTTTTTGACAGAGACAGAGAGCGAAGAAGAAGAGCCCAGAGCAGTCTCCATAGTTGTATATCATCAGTTTTCAAGATGGTTTATGCCACACAGGTGGGTGGGAGCCACGCAGGGCAGAAACCAGGCTGGGGGCCTCCCAGATGGAAGGCACGCCCTCTGAAGCTGGGGCGAACTGGGGGCCTTCCACATGGGAAACTCACCCCAAGAACCAAACTGGGGCCTCCCGCATGGGAAGCACACCCCAGTTCAGCATATGGGTCCACATAACAATTTTTTCTATGTTTTATTTCAGAGCATCGTAGGCCACAAAAAATTACCTCAGGGGCCGCATGCGGCCCGGGCTGCCAGTTTGACACCCCTGATGTAAATCACCCATCATGAAATGGGCAAACGCGTTGAGTCTCCAAAAATAATTCGCTGAAGTTGAATGCAGCCTCTCACACCACCACCAGCTGGCACACTGATGCAGGTGTGTTCCTAGAACACTCACCTAATGGGGGAAACTATTTCAAAACCTGGTGTTGTTTTTTATTGCTACATTGGGGTGACATTGGTTGGTAACAATTAAATAGTTTCCAGGTGCACAACTCTACATCACATCATCTATGTATTGCATTGTGTGCTCACCACCCAGAATCAGCTCTCCTTCCATCACCACATATCTGGTGCCCACTACCATCTCCCTCCCCTCCCCCCACCTCTCCCTCCCCACTTACCCTCAGGTAACCACCAAACTACTGTGTCCGTAAGTTTTTGTTTCTTTGTTACTTTCAGGTTTATATTCCACCTATAAGTGAGGTCATGTTTCCTGATTCTTTCATTCTGACTTATTTTGCTTAATAAGATGGTTTCAAGGTCCATCCATGTTGTCACAAATGACTTTCATCTTTTCTCATCGCTGAGTAGTATTCCATTGTGTAAATGTACCACATCTTCTTTATCCAGTCATCTATCCAAGGACACTGTGGTTGTTTCCATGACTTGGTCACCGTAAACAGTGCTGCAATGAACATGCGGGTACAAACATCTTTAAAGATTAAGGTTTTCAGATGTTTTGGGTAGATGCCGAGTAGAGGGATGGCTGGGTCATATGGTAATTCCATTCGTAATTTTTTGAGGAATCTCCATACAGCCTTCCATAGTGGTTGTACCAGTTTACATTCCCACCAGCAGTGTATGAGGGTTCCTTTTTGTCCACAGCCTCTCCAGCACTTGTTATCCCTTGTCTTGTTGATGATAGCCATTCTAACAGGTGTAAGATGGTATC
>PVKE010008267.1:0-48191 GCA_004027555.1 Craseonycteris thonglongyai | reverse complement strand
TTATTGTTTTTGACAGAGAGAGAGAGATACAGAGACAGAGAGAAGGGGGAGGGCCCAGAGCAGTCCATAGTTGCACATCATTGGTTTTTCCACATAGTTCATTCCACAGGTGGGAGGGGCTGCACAGGGCAGGAACTGGGCCGGGGTCTCGCCTCGGTGAGAACTGAACTGGGGGCACTCCCCAGTTCAGTATATGGGTCAGCATGGCTGGGGCCGGGATTCGATCCTCGGTCCCTGTGGCTGCAAAGTGAGCACCTAACCCACTGAGCCATCCTGGCTTCCCCCCCCACCCCAATTTTATTGATAGATTCAATGTAATTACAATCAAAATTTCAGTAGACTTTATTTTTTTTTTTGTAGAAATCAACAAGCTGACTCTAAAATTTATATGAAAAGGCAAAGGACCTAAAATAATCAAAACAGTTCTGAAAAAGAAAATAAGGTTGGAGGGTTCACACTATCTTATTTTAATACTTACTGGGGACCTACAATAATCAAGACCAAGTGGGGTTGCTGAAAAGAAGAATGGGGCCCAGAAATTGACCCACACATATATGGTCAACTGAGTTTTGATAAAGTTATTAAATCAATTCAATGGAGAAAGGAGCTTCTTTCAACAAACTGTGCTGAAACAATTGGATATTCATATTTAAAAAACAAAAAAGAACCTTAAACCTTGATTCATATTCCACATCTTGTACAAAAATCAACTCAAAATATACCATAGACCTAAATGTAAAACCTAAAACTATTGCACTGCTAGAAAAAAAGAAAAAAAAACAAGAGACTAATCTTTGTGACATTGGGCTAGGTAAAAATTTTTTAGATATGTCACCAAAAGCACAATCCACAGGGGATGAGGGGAAGGCTCAGTGCATTAAGCGCTCGCTTTTCAGCCCCAGGGTCCAAGGATCGAGTCTTGGCCCTGGCCTGTGTGGACCCACGTGCTGAACTGGGGTGTGGCCCCCAGTTCCATTTTCATTGGGGTGAGCTTCCCATGTGGGAAGCCCCTGGTTCAGCCCCTAGCTCGTTGGGGCATGCCTCTGATGAAGGAGGTCCCTGCCTGGCTCCTGCCAAGCACAGCCCCTCATCCACCTGTGTGGAATGAGACTATGTCGAGGACTAAGGACATACAACTGTGGAGACTGCTCTGGGCCCTCCTCCTTCCTCACTCTCTGTCAAAAACAACAAAATAAATCCTTTTTAAAAACAGCACAATTCATAAAAGGTAATGAATAAATCAGACTTCATTAAAATGAACAAACTGCTCTGTAAAAAACACTGTTAAGGAAATGAAAAGACAAGCTACATCCTAGGAGAATATTATTGCAAAACACATATCTGACAAAGGACTTACTACATTCAGAATATATTATATAAAAGACTTTCAAAACTCAATAAGAAAACAACCCAATTTTTAAAAATGGGCAGAAAAGTCAAATAGGCAGCTCACCAAAGAACATATATAGATGGCAAACAAGCATAAACAAATATGCTCAGCATCATTATTACAGAAATTCAAATATAAACCACTATACACCTATTAGAATGGTTAAATAATTAAAAAAAAAATAGTACTGGTAATGAGTAGGAGAAACTACAATTTTTATATATTACTGGTGGGAATGCAAAATAGCACAGCCACTTTGAAGAACAATTTGTTAGCTTATAAAATTAAATAAACACTTATCACATGACCTAGCAATCCCACTTTTAGGTATTTATCCAAGAGAAACAAAAACCTGCATACAAATATTTATAGAGATTTTATTGAAAATCACCAAATGTGGAACAACCCAAATGTCCATCAGCTGGAGAATGAATAAATAGACTGTAGTATATCCATGCAATAAAATCTTATTTAGCAATAACGGAAAAAAAGAATGATGGATACACACAACACAGGTAAATCTCAGATGCGTTTTACTAAGTTAAAGAAGTCCAGACACAAAAGGCTGTAATCTGTATGATTTTATATATGTGACATTGTATAAAAGGGAGACCTTTAGAAATAAAGAGTGGATCAGCGGAGAGAAAGGATGGCTACACAGTGGCACACAGGTAGTTTTTGGGATGATAGAAGTGTATCTTGATTGTAGTGGTGATTATATGAATGTATGCATTTGTCAAAACACATAGAATTGTACGCCAGAACATGTAAATTTTGCTGTATATAAATAATACCTAAATTAAAAAAATTGTTGGAGCATTTCTAAATCGAAGAAATGCAATATTTTATTTTATATGTAAATTGGTTTTATCCAGAGATAGGAGTAGTGGGTAAGAATGATTCAAGGTCAACCACAAAGTTAAACAAACTGTGTGGTGTAAATTAGACCAGTGGTTTCAAATACAGGTCATCAGAACCCTGAGAATTTATCTTTAAAAAGCTAGTGAATAGGACTATGAAGTTATTTTTCACATTTCATGAAAAAAATCTAAGGAAAAATCATGTTTTTACCTGACTGTAAGTTTGCCCAGACAGGCTGAGTATAATCTCAAATTCTTTTACTTTTGGCTGGAATTCTCTTTTCTGCTGATCATATCTAATTCATAGAGAATTTAATCTGCTGATTAAAGTCCTTCAAACAAAGAGGCCTGTGGGGAAGATTCTAAACTGGATTTTTGATGGTGAAGTTTGTGGACAGCTGGACTAAGCCATATATTTGAAGGAAATAAAGGGACATACTCCTTTGGGAAAGTCTGAAAACTCAAACAAACTTTAACTTGCCCAAAATATTAGTAACTTAGGGTCATTCTGTCTACTGCCAGGGAGTAGATCTCTCCAGGCCCTCAGGAGCTCCACACCAGGCCTGTGTGTAAATGGGGGACTGGCAAAAACACAAACCCCTGAATTCTGATACCATGTGTCAGCACCTGTCTAGAGCGCTGTGTGCTTTTGAACTAGGACATCCCTAATGAAAAGAAGTACATATACAGGACCTACCTGAACCTCTTGGTTGACAACTAGCGCATCAGTTTTATGACTGTTCATTCTAACCAAAAAGAAAAAAAAAAAGTTAAGACTTTGTACCAATCAACACTAGAAACAGTGACACTAAAGCCTGGCCGAGGTGGGAAAATGTGGGAGATTATAACAGCAACCTTAGCTAGCGCCCATTAACATACCCTCCCCTGCTCAGCTTGCCCACAGCTCAAGGGAGCTTAACAAGATTAGGAGTAAATACCGCGTTATTTTTAACATAGCTCAACTCTCTAGTAAATGTCTCCATGTACCTGTCAGTAACCTCTTCCTAACAGCATCCGCTGTTAGAGACGTAACAGGGCAAGACTGGGCAACAATTTGTCTGAGATCTTGATCTAAAGTGATCCGTGGAATTCGGTGTCTAAAATAAGACTCATCATCTTCAACATTTGCGCCTCATAGAGTCAGGTTTGAATCCTGAGTCTGACACTTGTGAGTTATCTTGTCTCTTCGAATCTCAGGGATTTTTTTTTGTTTTTTGTTTTTTTAATGAGGATATTACCTACCTCACAAAAAGATTAGAGATAATGAATAGCTAGTTTCTGACATAAAATTTATTGCATAAGTAGATGCTCAAGAAATGTTGAACAAATACATACATACACTCAGATATGTATATACTAAACACTGAATTAATAATTAGAAAAAAATAAGATACACACTCTCAGTTTTGAAACTTTCTGAGATTGGTTTGTGTCTTTTAATTGATGCCAACAAGAATTTGCTAGCAGGAAATACAGGAGTGAGTTGTGATATAGTTATCATTATGGTGCTGTGCAAATTTGGTCAATCTCTCCAAGTAGATCACAGAATTGAGAGCTTAAGAGGCTGCTGTTGCTAATTGGTGCCTTGTGAAAGATTATTACGAGACACTACACACCAGTCTATCAAAAGTACCTGGCTGACTTTCAGATTTCCAGTGATATGCAATTCAATTACAGAGAAAATTAAACCATGAGTTTAACCAAATAGGAAATGCATGCAAAACCTGCTATATTAACTGTCTTTACGAAGTATGCTCAGGAGGTTAAGTTCATGGGCCCAGGCTTCATAAATCTGCATTTCTTTGACAGTGTTTGCCTCAACTGAAAGAATCTTTCGACCTCAAATGCAAAGAAAACTTGGAGTTTATTATGGATGGTGATACACACACACACATATTTTACAGTGGTGAAAGAGAAGTTTATTGAGAATACAAGTAGAGAAAATACACTTCCAAGATGTGAAAGTGGGCCTCAAACAAGGAGAGGTAGCTCAAAAATGGCTGAATGGTGATATTAAAGAAGAAAATGGCACGTGATTGCAATAAATAAATGTACACTACTATTCATTTAAAAAGTTGTTGGGGAAGCTGGGATGGCTCAGTGGGTTAAGCGCTCACTTTGCAGTGCCGGGGACCGAGGATCGAATCCCGGTCCTGGCCCGTGCGGAACCATATGCTGAACTGGGAGCTCCCCCGGTTCAGTTCTCTCTCTGTCTCTGTATCTCTCTCTCTCTCTCTCTGTCAAAATAAATAAGTAAATAAATAAATATTAAAATATATATATATATATATTAAAAAAAATTCTTTAAAAAGTTGTATAACTTGATATGACATTTTTTTTCTGAAAATCTGTATTAAATTGATGATGCATCTTATAACTGATGGCCTTTTACTATATATTAAATATGATCATACTAAGCCACCTCTCCCCTCCCTGGCTGGTAACACACATATTCATGTTTTCTGTGATGTTGGTTGGCAGACTAGGCTGATTCAGCATCAGCAGTGGCAGGCAAAAAACATGGCCAATGAATACATCCAACCTCAATAAAACACAAATAAAGATCATGATGAGAGATACTGTATAGCCATTCACTTGGGCAGAAAATGTAGAAGTCTCACACCGCCACATGTTGAAGAGAATGTAGATTCCCAAGACTCATATATGAGGGCTGTCTGAAAAAATTCCAGCCATAAATGTCTCTATTTTTCATATTGCATGGCTAGATACTTTCCGGACAGCCCTCATACATTCCTAAGAGGAAGATAATTTAGTACAACTACTTTGGAAAACAGTTTGGTATTTTCTCCTAATGTTTCACATGCACTTACACCATGACCCAGAAATTTCATTCCCAGTTCAGGAGTCCCTTCTTGCACACGGACATCAAGAATCATGTACAAGGAAGTGGCTAGTTCAGCTTATGACTCAAACAAGCGCACAGATGCTTTTCTCAGGACATCCATGGTACTCTGCTAATTCCTTTATGTGAGCATCCTATTTTGTCAGACAGAATATTAGAGACATGTACTCAAGGGTTGAGGTTTAATAGAGTTAATAATTTTTGCTCTTTTATAAAGATATGATCTTAGTGAAACTGCCAAATTTTTTGCTGAGAACATATGATAATGATGAATCTAATGACTACTAGTATAGTTGAATGTTACTGCCTTGATTTGTGCCAATTACCTACCATTGCTTTTGCACCATCAGTGCAAATGTAAATAAAGTGGAAAAGGCAAAGAATGTCTTGGAATTATTATGAAGGTGATTTTGACTTTGCAGATTCAGAAATAACTGCAGGGACCCACTGAGGCAGATCACACCCCGAGAATACTGCTCCAATATATGAATACACATACTATGATTTTATTTATTCTAATGATGGTAGGCATTTGGGTAGCTTTCCATTTGAGGCGATAACAAATAGTGAGTAGCAAGCTTTTTAAATGTTTTTCTCTCTGCTACATAGAAGAATGCACTTAACCCAGTGCCTGACATACAGCAGACGTTTAATAAATTAAGATCATTTACATTTCTTTACAGAGATGTTCTCATTAGGTTCTGCTCAGAATTCCTCTAGCCTATCTCATACATAGTGCGATCTCTATGACTACAGCTAAGACACTTTCAAAAAGCCATAGAAAGAAAGGAATTAGTCACATTGGAAAAGGCAGAAACCAAAAATCTGCCCTCTTTCTTCCCCTCACCCTGGCCCCCCAGGATGCTCCTGACCTTTCCCATAGCTTAGGGGCAGGGATAAAATACCTGGAGAACTGCTGGCCCTTCACCACAGGAAGCAGCTCTCCAGCCACGAGAAGGATCCTCAGAGAACATCTGAAGTCCGTCCCGTGAGGCCTCTGGGCCTCCCTTCCTCAGGCACGAGAAGCCGGAGAGCCCTGCTCCCTGACCACTGGCAGCCGGAAGGGATCCGAGCCTCTATCATTTGGGACTGAGACCCTGGAAGGACAGATGCCCAGATGCATGGACAGTTGAGAGATTCTCTGTGGCAATGGAAGGTGTTTCAGGGACTTGCTCTTAACCCATTGGCAGCTGTCCTGTCTCTCTCGGTTCCTATTATTTTTTAAGCCCAGTTTCTCCACATTTCCTGCGGATTCTGTGAACACCCTGCAGTCTCCCTATAGACTTCTTCTTTGCTTCAGTTGGCCCATGAGTTTCTGTTACTTGCACCCAACGACTCTGACTCCCTCCACACCTTCCTTGGCAGCCTAGTCTAGGAATCCCCTTTTGGGAGCAGGTAAAAGCCAGATCTGCCACCCAGGGAGCCACCTTAAGAGTCACCAACATGTTGGGTTCCACTTTCTTATTCCTTACTTTCAGCCTCGACTTTCCCATTAACCCCTCGGGACCTCATTGGACATACCATTAGCCTTCTAATCAGGCTGTACCCCACGGCAGACTAAGGTGGCATTATGCCCTCAAAGCCTCTTTTGCTCCCACAAGCATTAGTCATGACCACCTCCACTCTCTCCACCTCCAAAGCAGGACAAATCACCTTCTCTCACAGCTTTGTCTCACCTACCTCTGTTGTCTCACCTACCTCTGTTCTCCTCAGGACTATGCACCCTCAGTGAAGGTGACCCAGAAAGCAACTGACACCTTCACTGACCCCAGAACCAAAATGACCAAGAGTAAAAGGCAAGATGTGTTCTCCCACTCCCACGAGGAGCCACGGTTTTACAAAGAGGAGGCACTTTAGAAGGGGAAGTTTGGCTCTCCTAGAACAAATTTTAGGAGCTTGCTTGGCAGAAGGTCTTTCTAGGTTCTCAGAGACATTTTCTAGTGGGGGAGCTGAAGGCTGGACTCACCCAGGAGCTCTAAGTCCAGCTGCAAAGAGTGGATCAAAGGCAAGGACACTAAGTGGAACCCCTTGGAGACCCAGGAAGCAGCTCGGTGGAGTGAAATATATTTTCCCAGAGGCAAGAAGGCTGAGTACCCACATGAGTGCATCTCCGTGCCTCTGTCCCCCCTAAATCCTGTCGCTGCTGAGGACAGCCAGCGAGCCCAGTGAGGAGTGACAGTGATACCCACATGACAGGTCTCTTCTCACAACTCAAACTCAGCACCGAGGCCAGTGTTCCCAGCTAAACTTCAGGGGAACGTCTCTCACCTGCATGTGATCACTCTGAGGAAAGTGTCAGAGAAGGCTGAGGCTGGGTCACACCTAGGCCCCCACTTTTGAGGCTTCGTGTGGCCCCCGAGATGGCCGAGGCTGCCTGGCCTGCTCGGGGCCTCATTGGTCCAGCAACAGCTGAAGGGCCTGTTCCGTGTCAACATTCAGCACAGTACCAGGCGTGCCTCCCACTTCTGCAGCATTGGAGGGGCTATGGGAGGTCATTCAGGCCTGGACCTGGCAGGGCCACCCAAAGTTCTCCCACCCCCGGTCTAGTCCAAAGAGCTATTTCCCAGGGCAAGCATTCCCTTTGGGCCCCTAAGTGTGGTTAGCTCTCTTCCTTGTCATGACCTGATTCTAGAAAAGGCAGACCTAGGGGCTAGCCCATCATGGCTGGAAGGTCGGAGGGGGTCCTTCCCATGGGGCACATTATTAAGTAACCCCCTGAGGATGGCCTCGCATGAAGAATTTCAAAGGCTACCCACCAGAGCCGCTGAGCTTACAACGGGCAGGCCGGCTCCTGAACTCAGGAGCCAGAAGTAGCACAGGACAAGGCCAGACGTGGGGGGCCTCTAGCAGAGGCAGTGAAAAGCAAACAGAGAGCTCAGCTGATAGGAACTTCTAACTGTATGTTTCTAATCTCAGAGAACGATTCCAAGAGGACTCACGGCTGATGGGCCATCACAGATGAGGCACAGGCGACCAGGGGACCCTCAGCTACCCCGAGCCACGGGCCCGCGTGTTCCCCGCCCCACCCTGAAACACATATGACAGACCGCAGCCTGGGCTGAGTGCAGAGACCTGGCACCTAGCGTCACTCTCCCTGGAGTGACCTTAAACACTCCCATGAAGCCCATGAGCCTCAGCTTCCTGGTCTCTAAGGCAGGACAATGGCTGTAACCTGAGAACCTCACTGGAGCTCAGCAGAGACAGGGCATGTGCAGTGAAGTGTGAAGTGCAGAGAGCTGCACAATGTGGGCTATTGTTGGTGTTATTTTTGGCTGCTGAGTTCAGCCACGCCTGCCTGGGAGGTGGCATGCAGAGTATGCCCCGCTGGCAGGGACTGTGGGCCACGGGGGACCTGGCTGTGGCTGGGACTCCAGACACAGTGCCCAGGCGCTAGGTGTCTGGATACGGGAATGCGCGGACTCCCACACCCTCCACAAAAGCGTCTGAGTGGGTAGCTTTGGGCACCCCCAATTTCAGGACCAGATGTCCCTCTAGCCCACTTTGGAGCTGGGAAGCAGAAAGAGGGGACCACCGGCTGAGGTCAGGGCTGGGGTCGGTGTGGGGGCTGCCGTGGAGCTGCCATGAGCATTTGCTGTGGGGATGCCTGTGACGGCATTGCCTCCACCCTTGCTGCCTGCTGGGTCAACAGAGGCCTGTGCCTTTAAAACGGTTTGACATCTTGGAGATGGGAAACAGAGCTCCCAGCCAAAGGCCAGCAGTAGCTGTGGAATGTGGCTCGAATATAAAACTTGCTCTCTGAGGACTTCAGCTGGTACTCCCACTGTCAGGCTTAGGAGCGACATCACCTATTATGGTTCTGGAGAAGGCCCCAGATTCTCTGGGCTGACCCTTGACCCCTGTGGGTTAGCTAGTTTCCTCTCTGGCTGTAGACCCGGCTTCCACCCTCAGCTGACCTCAACCCAGAGGTTTCCACCTGGATCCAGGACAAAGAGCTCAGGTCTGGGAGGGTGCCACAGTGGGGCCTGGCCCTGAGGCCTCCCCTGGCCCAGCCCCTCCTGGGTGTGCCCCATGGAGCACTCCACGTGGGCAGACAGCAAAGCCCGCTGGGACTAGCAGACAGGCTTCCACCAGCCCCGGCGTCTCTCCCCTGGACTAGCCCGGCAGAGATTTGTGTCCAGGCTGCATGTGCGCTCCAGCTTCTCCTCAGGCCAGTGAGCTCCCTGACCGGGAGGTCCCCCATTCTAGCCTGAACACTCTCCTGGGCCTGGTCCTAAGACTGGGCAAGTCATGTTCAAATGCGGACTATGGAGTAGCTGTGTCACCTAGGGCAAGTTACTAGACTTTTCTAAGCCTCAGTTTCCTTGTCTGTAAAATGGGATTGTAATTGTGTACATTTCTAGGTAAGAGAAGTAGAGGAGCTAGCCTAAGTATCACAACCTAGCTCAGGAGCTCTCAAAGTGTGGTCCAGAGAGAGGCTTTAGACAGCCCCCAATACTCAGCCAGGGCTGTGAGGTCAAGACTATTTTCGTGAAAATACTAAGATGTCATTTGCCGTTTCACTCTCATTTTCTCATGAGGGTAGAGTACAATTTTCCAGAAGCTGCTGACTCTGACCGCTTGGAATGTGTGCTGGGTATTTTTGTTTTGAAGTTTCGTCTCAGTTTTAACTTCTAAAATAGTAAATGTCACTAGATGGAACCCACCTAAGCAAAAGCTCTCTGGGGTCCTCACTCATTTTAAGGGGGTCTTCTTTTCCAGCAGAGAATACAGTGCCTGGCACAGATATTCCCAGACAGACAGGGCTGGAAGGGACCTGCAGATTGCCTGGGTTTTAAGCCTTTTAACAACAGCAGAACCCTTCTCCAAATGGAATTTGGAAATTCCAAATATATATGGAACCCCAACACAAAAAGCAGATCAAAGCATCTCTGTCAAAGCAGGCCTGGGGTCCTGACCTTTAGCTTCCCCAGAGGATCCTGCCCAGGAGGCCCTTGGGGACCTCTGAAAACCTTGGATTCCAAAGAAATTCAGTATGAAAACTACCGATCTAGACAAATCCCCACTCTTGCATCTGTGAAGGCTGAGACTCAGCGAGGGGACATGAGTTACTCAAGGGCCCCTACAAGGATGTGAGAGCCAGGATCATCCCGACAGGTCCCCTGACTTCAAGTCTATACCCTTCCGAGGACCCCCAGCCTCCTAGCTACATGGCAAGTGCTCTGTAAATACTATTTGTCAAATGAACATGTACACTTTCCTGGAAAGTATGCCATGATTTTCTCTGTCCTGACCAAACTTTCTTCACCCTGAGAGCCTCACTGATTCCTGGATTGGTTCTAGGCACACAGCCTGTACTCCCGCAACATTAGTCTCAGCTGTCTCTAGTATCACGACTGCCTTGTTCATCAGGCCCACAGGTACCCCGCTGGGGGCTAAATTTAACATGAGACTGGAGCAGTGCTACCACACTGTTATGTCATGGGATGTGAGAGCTGCTGGTGACCTGCAAGGCCACCTCTGCTGGTCATTTCAGTCAACCTCTACAACCACCTACCCTGTATAAGGCGTTGCACTGACCTGGGTTACAGATGAAGACAATATTAACAACCACAAATACTGACAACTAGGGCAGACTTACCATTTGCAAGGCAAGGCTCTGTGCTAAGTACCAGACCGTTGGCCCTTGGGCAACACAGTTGTGAACTTCAAGGGTCCATTTATATGTGGAATTTTTTCAATAACTACAGCCAGCTCTTCTTATCCATGGCTTCACATCCAGGGATTCAACCAATGGCTGACTGAAAACTATCTTCATATTCCCAACTACAGATTCCAAACCGCAGATTCCCAACCACAGATCAAAAGCACTGTTCAATCTGCCATGACTGTGTTCAGTCCACGGTTAGTTGAATCCACCAATGTAAGGGAGCAACTGTAGTTAAGTTTTGGGGGAGTCAGAAGTTATGTGCGATTTTTACTTGCATGGGGGGTTGATACCTACGTTGTCCAAGGGCCAGCTGTACTCGCTCCATTCAGGACTCATCTGGTGACAGGCAACAGAAACTCCACTCAGGCCAACATCAGCATTCACAGAAGAGCCTGGATATGAAATTCATTGAAAACAATTGTCCTTCCAGATTCACAGGGTGTGTGGGAGGAGGGGGAGGGCGATTTGTGCCTTGGGAGCATGTCCATTGATCAGCAAATCGTGATTATGAGGGGTCCTTTCCAGGCGAGGACAGCTGTGTCCCTCTTGGTTACTGGGCTATGCAGGCAGGAGGAGCAGGTCCATTTACAGAAGAGGACACTGAGACTCAGCTGGCAGAAGGCAGCGCCAGGACAACTAGACCACACACACTCTTTCCTGCAGCCTCCCTGGGCCTGGCCGCTGACCCGACTGGCCCAGACCAGTCAAGGTTCAATTGCTTGGGGGATGCTGGCCACCCTACGTGGTGGTGGTGTGTGTGTCCTACCCAAGCCTTCTCACTGGACAAAGGGAGGGCTGGGCTAATGCAAAACGTTGTCATGTCAACCCAGAATTTGAATTTATCGAAGGCACAGGGGGTGAGGAGACGAGGGGTGAAGGCTGGAATTTCTGTCTTGGTTTTTCAATGATGGGAAATACCTCACGCCTTCAGACTTGGAATGAGCACTTGTCCCATACCAGACAAAGGGGTTGGAATGCCACCTCTATCCCTTAGCACATAAAGAGCTTGTGCCTCTGTTTCTTTATCTATAAAATGGGAACATTTTAACCTATGTAGCCGAATTTTTAAGAGTAGTAAATGAGATCGTGCATGGGTATGGGAGGGCAGGGGCTGGTGCAGAAGCGCTGGAGAAACACTTGCTACTTTCCCCTCGGGTACTTAGGAGTGTTTTCACTCATGACATACTCCATCTGTGGAAATTGGAGAATGGTCACCAAAGAAACAGTAGCCAAAATTACAGAAATAATTAAGAGAATCCAATGTGCCAAAACCCAAATTTGCAGACTAAACAAAGGTAAATTCTTTGCAGAAGTGTTCTCTAGTTTACAAAAAACAAACCAAACAAACCAAAATCCTGAAACACACATAGACATTCTCTTTAAATCACATTAAATCACTTCATGCTTTTACACATCCAGTTTTTTCAGGACCATACTTACTGGATAAAACAAAGAATTAATGACAGCCTGAACATCTCCAGCTAGGAATTGTCCCAGGTCTGAATCCCCACAATGAGGGGAGAAATTTACTTCTTAAATAAGAGATAATTATGAGCCTTCGAGATGAAAAAAAAAAAAAATTCCTCTTGGAAATTCTTAGCATAAGTGGTCCACTATTCAACTTGTGGCTATAAAGAAAATGCCACAAAAGGAGATGTGACTAAGACTACAGGAATGTAATGCACAGGAGAAACCATCCTCCCCGGAGACTCACTATACACTCTCTTTCTTAAAATTGATTAACCAGGTGGCCTTGAATCATCTGGGTGACCTCTCTGAGCCTCAGTCCCTACATCTGTAAATAGAGCCAGGGGATAACAAACATGTCAGACAACAGACCCACGTTAGATCTTGCTCAGAAACTTTAGTTTCCCTCGCTGTGGTGGTCACAGCAGGAGGTCTGGCCACCACCACCCTGCTAGCATGTCTGGGGCTCTCAGAAAAACACATGAAATGGATTTTGATATGGAACAGCTTCCACGCTGGTGCCTTGAGCATAAGTGTCAGCCTTAGTGGACTGGGGGAAAGGCTTGGCTTTGAAGGAGAACAGGCTTAGCTGGGTGCAGGTGGCAATGAGAGACACTGTGCCACCTGCATGAATGACTATTTTCAGACCACCTGGGACAGATGCCCGTGCACCTGCAAGGCGTGGGACACTCCTCACAGGGTGGGGCTCTCACCTTGGTGGCAGGTCAGACTCATGGAGGAAGTCTTTAAAAAATACAGGTGTTTGGGACCCACCCTAACAAGCTGAGTTAGACTCCTCAGGGTGTTGTCACACAGCTCTGCCTAATTTCAGGCCATCGACATGGAACTGATGTTCCATTTTTGTGATTCCCCTGCTCAGGGTAACCCAAGCCATGTTAGGGTTCAAGCAATATGTGCCTAATGCTGCATTCCTTCCCTGTGCCCAGGACTTTTCCCATTGTATTGCAGCTGCATACATGCTCTTCTGTGTTTGGCAAGGTCAGAGCTGAACAGGAAGAATTTTGTAAAAGAGTTTTATCATTGAGGACACTCAGGCTCAGACAGGTAAGGATGCCTGCCTAAGCTCACACAGCTGGAAAAGGAAGGAAATGGGATTCAGGGGCAGTTCTCCTGACTTTAAAGCCAGTAGTGTCTAGGTTGGCAAGCTATGCTCACCGGCCAGATTCAGCCTGCTGCTTATTTTTTGTCAGCCAGGGAGGCAAGAATGGTCTCGACATTTTTAAAAGGTTGTAAAAGACAAAAATAAAAACAAAGAATATGCAACAACAGATGCTCTCAGTGGCCTGCCAAGCCCCAAATACCTACCATCTGGTTCTTTACAGGAAAATGGTTAAGACTGTGACATATGCCTGCTTCTTAGCTCAGACTGGGATGGCCAGTGAGATGACTCGGGGTTACAACGTCCCTCCAAAGCTTCGTTGTCAGAAACACCCTTCCCAGCAGTTCTCAGTCCTTAATGTGACGTAGGTCTTTGAAGTCTTCTGCAATCTTTATCTGGCTGGCTCAGCCTGCCGATGGCAGGTGCCTTTTCATTTGGACGCACATGTTTGCCGGAGCATCACAGCAAGCTAAGAGCATTGCCATTGCTCCTGCCTTGTGAAGAGCTTTTCCTCAAGGGTCTCTTTATCATCCAGGGGTTGGGGCCAGTGGCTACCCCCTCAAATCAGAAGCCAAAACTGTGTCTGACCCAGTTCTGTTATATCCAATCTTACTTGATCCTCACAAAAATCCTGTGAAGCTGAAGATGGTATTGTTATTCTAATTAAAAAAAAAATCTTCTTTACAGGTGATGAAACGATGGCTCAGAGAGTATAGAGATCTGCACCAGCATACGAAACGGTGGGGCTACCATTTGAACCTGGTGGTGTCATCATGAACAGCGTGTTGCTCTAGGTTATAGCCTCTAGGGGTGGTTGTCAGCTCCGTCCCAGCTGTTTAGAGAAAGTATCCAAAGCTTGGAGTTGAGCAAAAGAATGGCTGTGTGGACTGTGATCGAACTGTGCCCTCCGAGGCTCCTTTAGCTTCCTAAGGACATATTCTTTTATGTAGACCTTCTGTTTACTAGTGATTGGGACACTGGATTATTCAAAGTAGATGCCAAATTGCAGGAGTGATGCAAATGATTCTTATCTGATAGAGGTGCCATGCTTTTGTTTGGTAGAGTAGATTACAACCCAAAGATTATGCTTTTGTTGCTTTACGGGGTAATCAATTCTGTAAGCAATTTAGCAGTCTTATCCCAGCATTCTCTCTTTCAGGGATAATTAATATTTTCCTGGTGTTTTGGAATGAATGTTGGCATTCTGCTGGCTCCTCTCACTAATGTGTTAAATAAATCTTTGACACATGCTCGTTATGTCTTTGTTTGAGAGCTTTTTGGGAAATTATATTTGACACTCTCAACATGGTTACAAATGGAGACCTCCAAGATCCAATCCACCAAACGGTAGTGATCCCCCTGGGGTCTGAAGACTTCTCTCTTTGGGTGTAATAATCCACCAAGGTTATAGAAAACCTCTGCATGACACATTTGGGTTTAGCTCTTGGCTCCACTACTGAAAAGCTGTGTAATGTGGGCCAAATTGAATGACTTCTCTCAGTCTCAGTTTCGCCCTCCACAAAATGGAGATAACACCTCCACTGTTTTTTGTTTTAAATAACATACAACAGCAGAGTACAGTGGGGATGGATATAATTCTGAGCCAGGCAGTCTGGGTTTATACCTTAGATTTGTTGCTTTCTAGCTGTATGAACTTGCTGAACGTATTTGACTTTATTGTGCCTCAATTTCCTCATCTGTAAAATGGGGTTAGTATCTAGCTTGTGGGATTGTTGTGAGGATTAAATGAATCAATATATGTTCTGAAAACTGTGGCTAACATATTGTAATCACTGATGCTGCTATCTGTGATGAAGAAAATGCATTGTTTACAACTTACCTAGCAGAACTGGTATATAATGAAAGCGCTGAATATTGGTAGCTATCAAGCGTCAAGGACATCCACTCTCCAGACCCAGCTGAAATCATGGCGGGAGGCTTGCTTGCTCACAAAAAAACAAAGAGGTGCCGAGGAGTCAAGAAATGTGTCCAAGGTCATCCAGCCAGATTAACCCTGGGTTTCAGGAGTCCCAGGCCAGATTCTGTGCCCTGCGCAGAGTGAAGGAGCTGGACACCAAGGGTGAAGCACGCTGACCTGTCACACACTGGTTCCGCGCCTCCCTGTCCTATTGTCCCCTGTGCTGTTCAGTGACTCCCCTGCCCAAGGACTGTCTTTCCCCTGCTGCTACTGATGCTTCGATTTAAACCCACTTGTGATGTGGAGGGGGGCGGCCAAGCTAAATACTCCAAGTCAGAGATGGTACCACGCAGTCCCCAGAGCAGGAAAAGAGGCAGGACCGTCCCACTCCCTCCCCCACCTTCCACTCCCCGGGGGAGGGGGGTGGTGGTCCACGTAGATGCCTCCAGACAAAATTGTTAAGGATTTCCTTGCCCGGTGACAACAGGAAAAAACCAAACCCACACCACACCACATACCCTACATACCAGACATTCCCCAGATGGTGTGCTTTGTAGGTGACTGGCCGCAGACATCTCCAGCTCCCCAGAGGCAGATGTCTCCCTGAGAGCGTGGATGGAGAGGGGGTGGAGGAAGTGGGTGTGTGTGTGTGTGTGTGGGGGGGGGGGGCTCCTGTTGTTCATCCCAGAGTCTGGGAAGAGGACTCTGATTTCTGCCGTTATCTCCTTGTTATCATTTTCCACCCCCGTTAAGCAAGCCATGAACTGGAAGCCAGGCATCACATTGTGGAGGCGTTCCAAATATTTACTGAAGACCTACCAGGAGTCTGGCGCTGTGTTAAGCCCCTAGGAGAGCACTTCAATGAACTCTTAAAAGTGGGGAAAAATGGGGTTTTCTTTGGCCACATTTTCAAGGTTGCTTTTATTAGGGATGAAGGAAAGGGCAAATGAAATACAGCTGAGTGCCTAATAGGTGACCCCGTGCTTGCTGGCCTTCCCACAGGACTGCCATCTGGGTCAGCTACAGGGCGCTGGCGGCAAATCTGACTCAGGCTGCCTTAAACATGGCAGGAGTGGATTTGGTTAGGGACTGGGAAGTCTGGAAGAGTTAGTCAGGCTGATCAACAGTGTCGCCGAACATACATATTCTTCGATGATCTTCACTCCGCCATCCTGGGGGTGGGCTCCACTCCGAGGCTGGCTTTGCTTGTGGTCAGAAGAGGCTTCTTCACCCGCCACTGATGTGGGAGAGAGAGGCTAATGCCTCTGGCAGATATTTCCTCCAGGCTCCTTGGCCGGATCAGGCCAGATGTCCATTCCAGAACCAGTCACCAGCTGGGGGAATGCTGTTGTCCTTGGACCAATCAGGCTCGCCCTTGACTTGAGGTCAACTTTCCTAACGTAGGACTGTCTTCCTAGGGGAGGAGGAAATAGATATTGGGGAGTGAAATGTTATATAATATCCACTCTATATCCCACAGGCGTGGACGTAGAATGACTTACTCAAAGCCATGACTGTATGAAGTCCGAAGCCCCTGTGGATGTTCTTTTCAGGTCACTGTGCCACCTTATGAGGCAAGAGAAGGGAAGGAAGAGGGACTGGGGACTTGAATTTCAGATGCTCCTTTGAGGCAATGGAGCTGCAGGAGGAAACCCTGGGTTTATTAAAGAGTCTCTCCCCACCCGCCATCCCAGCCTTTCCCTTTTCTTCCAGGGGATGTTCACATTCCTCTGGGATTCGAGCCCCAGGCACCGTCACAGGGACCAGCTCGCAGCATCTGAGGTCGGTTCACTATTTCTTTAACAAGAGCCCCCTGTAGGCTGGAGTCCATCTTCTCCATTTTGCTGAATGATGGAGAGTATTAGCAGTAGGTTGCAGGACAGTAGGACCAAGTTGTGCTTTCTTGCAGCTGTCTTAGGACAGGGATCCTAGGAAAGCAATTTTCAGAGAAACGATTTTAGCAAAAAGGCTGCCCGTGGGGCCACGTGAAGGGGTGGGGAAGGCAGGGGGCAGCTGTGTTTGGTAACTGTTTGGGAACACACTCCCCCCGCCCCCATTCAAGTTCAAAGCAGCAGAGTCCAAAACAGCTGATCCCAGGTCATAAACACCGGCAGCAAACTGCATAGTAAGTTTATCACCCAGGCAATCAATCTTTATGAAATATCTCACATAGCCACAGCTCGGTGTTAGGTGCTGAGGAAGCCACATGTGACAAGATGTGATCCCTGCCTGCGACCTAGATGAGGTTGCTGCACAGACGAAATATTATCTAGTAATATAATACTAGACACAGTGTGCCAGGGGGAGGGGAGACAGACAAGAATTCCAGTAGGATTCTAGAACACTGTTTCCCAAGGTATGAGCCTTGGGTCACTCGTCCCTCATAATATACATGGGAGTAAAAAAAAAAAAAAAAGTGCTCTGAGGCCCCTCCCCCCCCCAAAAAAACAACAAACAGAACAAAAATGGGGGCAATATTACGCTGTAGGCTCCTTTTGGAGATACCCTGCATGTGAGTGTCTTACAGGCCCAAGACATGTCATAGAGATGTCTTAAGGCATACATTTACTTAACTTTAATACTATTATTCTTAAATTTATTTGCCCATGAAATGCCCACTCCTTCCCTCAAGGAAAACAGGCCTATGTATTAGTGTCCCATGGAACCACACTGCCCCCTGTGGTCAGCACCAGCCAGGCTGCAAACAACGAGGACAGCAAACTTGGGTCACAGGGTCTTCCTTGGAACCCAGGGACTGCCGAGACTGGCAGAGTTGCTGGGTCAAGATCCAGCTACTCAGTGAACATGGGCCCCTCCAGGGTGCACCCCAGAGACCGGGGCTGTCAGGCTGCTGCATGGTACCCCGTCCATCATCAGGGGAGCTGATGGAGAGCTCTTAGTCATAAAGCATGTGGCCCCGAGGCAGGTGGGCAGGGGCAGCCAACCTGTAGGATTTGCTGTCTCTCCTCTGCTTCCCTGTCCCCTCCTTTCTTTTGGAAGAAGCGCTGATTCCCCAAAGTGCCACTGTGGCCTCTGCTAGTATTTGTTTCCCCAGTTTCAGGCCTCTTCATGGTTCTCTCTCCCCAACTCCTCCTTGCCTGCATGCCTGGGCCCCAAATGTTCTCCCTGCTCATCCACCAGCCCCAGGCTAACTGTACCCCAAGAAACCAGGCTGAACTGCTATTCTCTCTCAAGTTCCCAGGAGGGGAGGGGAGGGAAGGGAAGGGAAGGAGAGGTGAGGGGAGGGAAGAGAAGGCAAGGGGAGGGGAGGGGAGGAAAGGGGAAGAGGCAGGGGGAGCAGGAGTAAGGCCCAGAAGACAGGTGGCTCCTAATGTGGTCCCAAGTGCTGGAGCCCGTTACTGTCCCTCCCAGGGGCCAAGGCATTTCTGCCCCTGTGCACAGAGGGCTCACTTTGGGACAATAAAATGGCTGCAACCATGTTTTTCTGTTCAGCGTGGAGAACGGTCAAATAAAAACACATGGTTGTGGTTCTGAACCATTAGAGTTCCTCTAGAGCACCCATGTTTTAGACTCAGGGCAGAGTCGTGGTTTGAAAGGAAAATAAAAGACCCTTCACATGAGACACTAAAAGAACAAAGCCATGCCAGGCTCTCTGCTTGCTAAAGAACACGCTCCCTAGCC
Organism: Craseonycteris thonglongyai; assembly: GCA_004027555.1. Classification (NCBI taxonomy): domain Eukaryota; kingdom Metazoa; phylum Chordata; class Mammalia; order Chiroptera; family Craseonycteridae; genus Craseonycteris; species Craseonycteris thonglongyai. The sequence goes on along the minus strand of PVKE010008267.1, from coordinate 29,263 downwards.
AGGTGCTCATTCAGGGACACTCAGGACGCCCCTTCTCACCTTCCACGTGCAGAGGTGCCCTCTTCTGCAGCTGCCACCACTCCTGTTCTCCCTGTCCCAGTCGCCCAGCACCCTCCTTAGCATGCCCCAGGCTCTGCCACACGCACATGCAATTCCCGCTGCTCCTTCCTTCTCCAACCTCTCCTGCCCACGTTCTACCCAATGTGCTAGGTTCACAGGGGTTCTCCATAGGCTGTGGGTTAAAAACACGAGCTCTGGAAACTTTGGGGTTTGACTCTCTGGCACTCACCAGCTGACGCCAACACAGTGTCTGGGAGATCCCAGTTCTGTTTGCTGTGTGGCCTTGGGCAAGTTACCTAGCTATTTTGTGCCTCAGCCTTGTCTTGCATAAAATGAGGATAACATGGGCGCTTTTGTGTCACGCTTTATATGTTGTGGGGATTAGGTGGGGGGTACTGAAGGTCTGTGCCTGGCACGCAGTAGGAGCACACCAGGTGTTAGCTATTTAGAGCTGAAATGTCCACACCTGGTAGCAAAGCCTGCCCTGACTCCTGGCATTGCCCCTCTGCGGTGGCATCTCCCACTGGAGCGGCTCCGTGGCTCAGCTCACATACTCCTTCCTTGCTCTGAACGTCCCTTGCGCCGTGGTTTGGAACCTAACTCCCTCGTGAGTGGCTGACCTTTGTTAGTACATGTTGACCCTTCGATACGGAGCTCTCCACAGACAGAGGACATCTGCACATGTGCCTGCAGAACGATTCAGCCAGTAGCAACTTCCAGTGCCCTGGCCTGCCACAAGGCCCTCGCAGTGTGGTCCTGGCTGCCCTTCTCTCCATGCCACATGCCCCATGCCCGAAAGCCTGCCCTTCTCGGAGTGGCTCCCTGTTGCCCTACGCAATCGGCTCCCCACTAAACCCAGGCCTGGAATCCCACCCTGTCACCGCTTCTCTGCCAGGAAAACTCCCTTCATTAGCGGTCAGGCCACAGGTCCAGGGCTCTGCCCTCCTCTCTGTTCCACGGCCCTGGCACCAGGTTGCTCTCCCTGGACTGTGACCTTCTCCAGGTCTGAGCTTGGGTTCCCGGTGTCCTTTACACTTGATGGGACCCTGGGGAAGGTCTCTGCCTGCAGGTAGGTCCACCTGATTCCACTGCCCAGAGGATCTGAGCTCCCGCAGACAGGTTCCAATCCTGCGTCCACCACTTCAGAGCCCTGCTGAGTCCGGGTTCATCCCCAACACCTTCTCCACAGCAGAGGAAAGCTGTGGGAGCTGTGTGTCAGCCCCAGTGCACCCGGAGGACTCCACAAATGTGAGCTGCCCTGCCTCATTCTGGGACTGCACCTCAGGCTTCCCCGCTCCACACTGGTGACGGTCAATCTCATCCCCATTATAGTTACACTGAGAGAGACAACCAGGGAAGCCGGGGTGGCTCGGTGGGTTAAGTGCTCACTTTGCAGCCCCGGGGTCTGAGGATCAAGTCGCCGGCCAGTGCCAACTCATATGCTGAACTGGGGTGTGCTTCCCATGTGGGAGGCCCCCAGTTGGGTTCTTACCCAGACAAGTTTCCTATGTGGACGCCCCCCACAGCCCCCACCTGTGTGGAACAAAACCATGTCGAAAACTGATGACATACATACAATGGAGACTGCTCTGGGTCCTCCCCCTTCTCTCTAGTCTCTGTCAAAAACAATAACTCTTTAGAAAAAAAAAAAGAGAAAACCATTACCAATTGTCTTAGAAATCCCAAATCACTGTTGCATGAGGGAGAACAATCCTTGTCATTGTGAGATACACCAGTGACACATTCTCCGTTGCTAAGGTGATTCTTTGACATCACCCTCTGGTAGATTAGAAACACCTCTCATTTTTTATGTGTCTGATTTCTCCCAAGGAAGGATCCTGGCTGGCAGTTGCACCCTCTCCCTACTGGAAGGAGGGCCGCGACGCCTGGGGCTGCATTTCTGGCTGGTTGGAGCTGAAGCTCATCTTCCCATGTCGTTGGAGAGGAACAGGTGAACTCCGCACTAGCTGGGCCACTGTCCTAGTAGGCAGCATGCAGCGTCCACCAGCCCTGAGCTGCAGGACAGCTCCTTCCAGGGGACAGCCACTGCCTCTTGCTCCTGGCTGGCTATTTGAATCTCCTGTCATCCCAGCAGTCTGGAACTCAGTGGTGTGCGCCGCCCCCCCCCCCCCCCCAACACATGTCTGGTAACGATGGCGCTGGCACTCAAGGTGGGATTTCTCTCACATGATACAGATGCATTCTCCTCCGGTTCTCTTCCACCTTCTACCCATTCCCATGAGACTTGCACACAGGTTCATTCCTTTAAAAGTTTATTTCCGGTTAATAAAAAAAATAATTTATGTGACCAGACCAATAGAGTAACGACATTCTGACGCACAGTGCAGTTCCCCTTTCCTACTGGCTCCTGGATTGTGCAGCGTGGTGAGAAGGCGGCTGATGAAACCCAGCCTCCGGAGCCAGGACACACGGATGGGCTGACACGCGGGAAGGGCTGGGGAGTGGCTCAGAGGAGGGCCAAACCCAAACCCCTTTTACAGCAATGTCTGTAGTGTTTTTTAGTCACATAAGCTCTGTTGTTGCCAATGACCATAAACATAACATACCCAGTGGATGCTCACAGCGACGAAGCAGTCATCTCCGGGACTTTTAAACGTGGTGCTTGGGGACTCGGGTGGGGGGGAGACAGATTGCCCGACGAGGCCACCTCCTGAGGCTGGCACTTGGAGGAGACTATGGACATGCGGGACCTGAGCCCCTAGAACAGCTGTCAGGATCTTTGGGCTTCTGAACTCTGCTGCCTCTTAGCCTGAAGTGAACACTTCCTCCTAATTGCTTGGATTCCTGTAGGCTCAGAGGTGGCCACTGCCTTGGTCAACAGAAGGGACACTTCCTCCAGGAGTCTGGGAGCTAAATATGTGGACAGTCTGTGCTGGGGTCTTAAGGACTCTCCAGAGGCTCTGCCGAGGACAGAGGGAGATTTGGGGGTTCACTGCCAAGGAGGCAACAGGCTCACCAGGGGGAGGCCCGAGCCCCCGGGGACTGGAGACCAGGGCTTGCTCTCTACCATCCCCTGCTGCCTGGGTCCCACGGGAGGCTTTGGCCTTGGGACTACCTTGGTGGTGGAGTGCACTCTCCCAGGGGTGGTGAATTTTGGTGATAATATTTTGATAAATTAGCAATAGGCTTTGATTGTGTGTAAACTCACTGACTGATGAAATCCCCTGGAAGCAAGCAGGAGAGGCCTCCAAGAAGCCCCGAGGGGTGTCTGTGACACAGCACGTGCTCTGGGGGCTCGTCTGAGGCCACGTGGCTCCTCGGTAGGTGGTGGTGGGGCCCTGATGCCCCACTGGAGGGCTGCCCAGGACTCCAGGTAGCTGTGTGCATGGATCCCTGGGGCTGCGCCCGACTAGATACCAGCAGAGTTTAAACCAGGGCTAGCTATTGAACTGAATGTGGCTTTCGCATCTGTGAAAGGCAGGACCAAGCAAAACCAACACTCCCAGTCACGGGGCCGTTCTGCAGTCCAGTTCAGGTTCCTTTCCTGACCTTTAAGACAGCAATTTCTGGGCACAAAGATCAGCTCAAGGCTTCAAAGCCAGTGTTGGCTCCCATCATAGGAAACTGATCCCCCCTCACATAAGATGCATTTCTGTGCTGTAGGCCTGGGACCATTTTATCCTGAAACCCTTCTTTTGTTAATGATGCTCTGAAATAAAAATTCAATGCCATGGGAACACACACCATAGCACCTACTAAGTGATGTCCAACGCACAGCCTTTCAGCCATTTCATGAAATGAGGGAAAACTGAGCCAGTCATGAGGCCATTCACATACAGGTACGCAGGGTGGACGAGGAAGGGACAGATGAAAAACCAGTGCCACACCTGGTGATAATGCGAACCAACTTCTCCAAAGCTCCTCACAGCAGAACATTCCAGACAGGAGGATATTTATACAGGTCCTACAAAAATGAACTTTGCTGCATGCCTGTTCTCTAGTGTGTAAAGGAGGGGCCTTCCCATTTGGCTCATCTCTGGAGGTACCTCTGTATCAAGTGCAGTAGAGGTTTTACAGGACTCTGAGGCAAGGACAGAGAACTCACTGCCTGCCCCTGTTTGGCTCCTGGGACACCAGATGTAATGGGGGACAGGTAGGAGAGAGCAACAGCACAGTCAGGAAAAAAGGGGGTGAGGGTGGGCAATGGAGGGGCCGCCCAGAGGCCTGTAACAGGGGGGCATGAATGTGGCTTGACTCTGAGCCTTTGGCTCTGATCCTTAAGGGTCTCTCAAAGCATCCTGTGCCTGTCTGTGGAGTGTCTCAGGAGAGAACCCCCAGTTCACAGGGCCCTCAGTTTTCATCCTGAGGCACAAGGGGGCATACAGCCCAGGGCAGAGATGAAGGGCTGTCTTAGTTACACTCAAAGAGGATGAGACCAAAGTGTGTGAGTCCCCTGAGACGCCAGGGCTCTACCAGCTAATCCTCCACAGAGCTGTCTCCACCTCCCTACACACTCTCTGCACCTGCTTTTCATGGACACTACACTTCTCCTGGAAAAAAAATTCTATGATGTGGATGTAGCATTTATAAGTCTCTCATAAATATGAGAAACTGTCAAAAGTTTAGTTATATTTTGAAGCCATGACATGGGCTAGAGTCTGCTGAAGCAGGGCTGTTGGGCAAGGTCTAAAGGTGACATTTTTTGAGGATTAAGGTATCAATTGTTCCCCTGGATTGGCATCCAGAAGATGAACTCTGGAATTCTGAAACTAGACTGTGGATGAGATGTGAGAGGTGACACCACATTACTGCAGAGAAGTGGAGGATGACTACCTTCCACAGCTATGAGCTTTGAAAACCATGTATAGTAGACTCTCCATTAACTGAACTCAAGCAACTGGCACTTTGCAGCAATCAGCAAGAAAACGAAGAAATGATACTGCATTTATCCAGCTTGGGTGCTGGTTAACTGAGAGTCTATCATAACTCCATTACCACTGTTTCCCCCTCTATGAATTATTTCAAAAACACTTGCTACCTGACATTTGATCTAACCCATGAGCCAATCATCCTGCATGTACTGTCTTGAGTCAAGGCTCAGAGTAAAGGTAAATTCAAAGGTTTTAAAATGCCCTTCCAAGAAGAGAGCTCCGAAACAAGAGGAGAAAAAACATAAAATTCTGGAAGAGTGCCATCCAAAGATTGCACTTGGAAAATAATATATATTTTTACCTATAAGATCTAATAACAAGCAAAATTATCTTGTTAAAGGCTCATATTGATTGTAGGATGCATCTAGATTGTAGGGATCTTAAGACAAGGGGAAAATGTCCATCTTGGGAGGGAAGAAAGGGGACAAGTTTTTAAACATCTGTCTTCCAGTTCTGCATTCTGACCACTTGAAGAGCAGAGGCGCTGATGTGGGACATGGAAGATGGAGCCACTAAGGAGTTGCTTTATTTCAGCTGAATCCTCACCTCAAAGGTCTAAAAGTAGGGGGATGCTGTAGTGACTGTCATCCAGAGGCTGTGGGTTTGTGTAGATGGGTTTGTATAAACGGAGACAGCCTGTGCAGAGTACGGAGCCCACACACTTTATTACAGCCCTGCTCACCACGCCCTGATGGTCCCCCCGACCTCTGCCCTCTGAATTAGGGCGGGAAGAAATAATCGTTCCATTTTCTGGACCACAGAACACAAGATGGGTCTGGCTTACACACTGGGGGAAGAAGGCGTGCAAACAGGAGCAGGAATTCCTCACCCTCGGGGTGAGCCAGCACTCCACACAGAAGGACGGCCCTAGTCGCCTTCGGGGAGTCCACACTGGTTTCGGTTTCTGTTAACCGTGCTCCACTCCAGCATCCACCTTCTCCTGAGAGGGAGACGAGTATCTGTGAATATCTGTGGCATCAGTGATTTCCTCAGGCCATCATTATGATTTTTTTTCTACTAAGATTTCACAAAAGGCCCAGGAAGAGGCCTAGAGAAGGGCCCACAAAAGCACGTGTATCTGAGAACGACATTAATACTGACTTCTCTTTTTTGGTAACAGTCCACGTGATGTGCGCCCCTCTCTCCTGAGATATGGTGAGGCATGAGGGGAGGTGGCAGAGGAGCTGTGGGTGGGACACTGTACCGTGTGACATCACGATCATGCAGCCGGTGCCCAACAGGACAGAGATGTGAGAATGAGCACCCCGCGCTCTGGGCTGTCCCTGGCGGGAGGCAGGCAGCTTCTGGGAAGTGCCCAGCCTCTCAGGAACACTGTCTGTACAGTTCTTGCAGAGCCATCCCCTGGCGCTCGCCATCTTGGCCTGGGCCTTAGCCTTCATCCTCTCTCAGCTCAGTGGGTAGAAATTTATACTGCTGTTGGCGGATCTGTGCCAGTTTTTTCCTTGCTTCTTCCAGTTCTCTCTCTTTCTTCAGCATTTCCTCCTGGGCGGCAATAATCTACAAGGAAAGCAGCAAGCTGGATGGGTCTAAAACTTCCTAGGACGCTGCCCTCCCCCTGCACTGCCTGCCTCATAAGCTCCCATACCGCCGGCAGAGATGGGCACCAGGAATAAGTATTCTTAGCTCTGGAGACTGGCCTCTGAGCCATGGTTTGCATTTTGAGAACAACGGCCCAGTTGACCCAAGAGACTAAGGGGACTTCTCACCGCTGATTTAATAGCAAACATGGTTTGCATCCCTTCTGTGCACCAGCCTCTGGTATAAGAACTTCATACAAGCATCCCAACATCTTGGAGGCAACAGTGTGAAGTACGCCTCACTGACTGTCCCTTTTTCCAATGAGAAACGTCAAGCTGAGAGACAGTGTCCACATTCCTGAAGACCCTCAGCGAGTGGACTGGGACCTGACCCAGGCATTCCTGAAACTAAAGCTGGAGTCCTTAACAACTCGATGGTTTTCCCATATTTACTTCATACTTCTAAAGTATGACCTGAGGAATATTAGTTAATAGATATTGTACGAAAAAGATTAAGTGTGTGTTCAAAAAAGCCAAGGTTCTTTCCTGTGGGCCTTTACAGAGCCTTTACGAGGCCCACAATCACTGTGACACTCGGAGGTGCAGTATTTCCCAGACTTTTTTGATCAGAGACTTTTCTTCATGGACCTTCTTAAGGAACCAGTGTACTGAGAATTTCCATCTGGTAAAAATGCATCCAGTGTATTTCCAAATAGAGGGAGTGGTTCAGGAAGGGCTAAGAAAGGCACAGAAATGAGTAACTTCAGTAATAGGGTCTCGGTGCTCCTGGTGTTAAGAAAACCAGTCTCGTATAATGGATTTATATCAACACACACCCTAACTTACAAGCCTGATTTCCTGAAGTTTCTAATTCAGTTGCATTCACAAGAATGCAGTCCTGCATAAGTCAGGCTACTCTTCTACTACCCACCTACTCTTTTAAAAGTTCTGGGAAAGGTTCATCATCCATTCTTTCTGTTGAGCCAAATATCTTGAGGGGGTAGCAGCTCCAAAAGCATCATTTAATTTACATGATTATACTACTGTCTTCCAATTTCTCCTTCTCCTTTTCTGTAATAGTCCCTGATTTTCAGCTAGGCACCTGACTACAAAGAATACTACATTTCCCAGCTTCCTTTACAGTGAGATTGGCTATGTGAGAGGAAGTGAGGTATGCCTCTCCACGGGGGTGCCCATCCCCTCTTTTCCCTGTTCCTGCTGGCGGAAAGCACAGGTGGTTATTGAGCCATCTTGGACCAAGGGGCCAAAGGCAACATCTCGGGGATGGCAGAGTAACAGAGAGATGGAATCTGGGTTTCAGAAACTGTTGCATGGGAGAAGTAAATGTCCATCTTGTTTAAGTCACTGTTGTTTTGTGTCTCTGTTATAACACAATGCCCATCATGCGAGTAAACACTGTCTGGATTGAATCACAAACCTGAGCAATGCCCCCTACGAATTTTGTTTTCACTACAACATCATCATCATCAGCTTTGCCAAATGCTGCCTTCTGGGCTGCACGAACAAGATTGTCTGAGGCTCGTTTCACAGCATTTCCCGCCGCCTGGAGAGGGAACAACAGGCACATTCTGTCTTTAGAAACAGCCATTTGCATTTGGCAGGAACAGACATGAAGGTATGGTTCATGAGACTATGAATCAATTTATCATCCAAGAATAACAAAGAAGTTTTCTCTAGTTAGTATCTATTGCCTGTCCCCCTGCCCGCCCATCCGCCCATCCACCCATCCACCCATCCATCCATCCATCCATCCACCCACCCACCGACTCCACCACTCTACCACCTACCTAACCTCAGCTCATTCATAGATGGAATGAGATCCAGTTCCTGGCCCCCAAGGGACATATACTTTGGAGGGGAACTACAATTATGTAGACAAATGATTGTAGCACTGAGATATGTGTGTTAACACACAGGGCTGCCTCCTTTTCTAGAAAACCACCTCCCCTTGCCCCATCCAATTTAGGAATACTCGAAGACCTGGCTTGGGCATCACTTTCTTGGTCCACCTTGGCCTTACCCACCCCTCTCCCCGGTGCTCCTGCCGTGCTGCAGGCTGGCTTCCTTATCGGCCTCACCTTTCTGTCTCATAGACAGTAACCTGCGGACAGGGACTGTGACTTGAATCTTTGCATTCCCAGCACCCAGCAGAGTGGCTGCTCAGGGTTGGCACTCACTGAATGTTTTTTGAGGGAATGAAGGGCTATGACAGCACAAACTACCCCTGCAGGAGAGGTCTGACCCCCCCCCCCCCCGGGAACGAAGGCCTTTACAGATGTACTTTCAGTCACAGCTGGGCTTTATGCCACATGCTCAAGGATGTGGCAACTGCTAGGGACAGGTGAAGAGTCCCTCTGTGTAGTCCAGATCTCCAGTGAGGGCTACAGCCCACACTGCCTTACTCTAATGCTCATGAAGCATGGCCCTGGGGACTTGTCCTCTGCCACCTGAGGTTTGGGATTTTCTTCTCTTGGTGGCCAAGGCTTTATTAAACCCCCCAAATTCCTTGCCCAGCCCCCTCAGAGACAAGGACTTGTGCTTGAGGGTTAGACATCAGAAAGTTGAGTGTTTCTCATTCAAAGTTAATCGGCTCATCTGGTTTAATAACCTAAAGTGACCAATAGGGACTCTGAGGGCTTATTTAAGAAGTGAAGGAGAAGCCGATTAATCTCCAACAAGTAGTCATCATGTGCTTATTCTCAAAATAGCTTTATGAGGTCAGAGATATTAGTCCACTTTTCTGATGTAGAAACTGAAGTAACTTGTTTAAGATCCTGTACCTAGTAATAGAGTGGGGATTTGAACATAGGTCTGTCTAACTCCAGAGAACCTCTGGGTCAGTCATTGTAAGGAACTCAGACATGACCTTGAGGCATCCAGATAGATCAGCAACAATGGTAATAAGGGCGATGCTGTATTATATCTGTGCAAATCCTCAGGACTTACAAACGCATGTTCACATGTCTTAACCCTTATAAGAGCCAGTGTGAGTATCTCTATTCCCATTTTACAGATGAGGCAAAGTAAAGCCCAAACAGTTGTGAGTGATCTGAGTGTAAGCTCATGCACTTAATTCATGGCAGAGGCAGGACTTGAACCCAGGTCTCTGTTAACTCAGGCTGTTTTCCTCAGAAGTGTTCTCCAAACCTATGAACAACACATTCACTAATGTGCAGCTCCCATCTTCCCCCAGGTTTGCCCCAGGAATCAACTGAAGGTGAGGGAGGTGGGTCAGAGAGACACTCAGGAGGACCAAATAATCACAATGCACTTTGGGACTTCAGAATAAAATGAGAGTTCTGAGCTTTGGAGGAATTGTTCAAATATTTCTGCCATTATGAAATTACCCAGGACTTACATAAACATATTTTTAGAACATGGCAATCTGCATCATAATACTTATCACAAAAATGTAGACAATTGGAAACAAAATGTTCAAAGTATAGGGAAATTCTGGCATAATCAGTAGATGTAATATCATGCAATCATTAAAAATGAGACTCATGAAGAATGGACCAGTTAGCTTTGCATAGCTTTTCATAATTATGAAGCTTTTTCTTCAGGGAGAAAGGTATGTATGATAAAATGTTAAGTGAGAAAAAGCAGAATGTCCAGGATGTCTGTTGCTATGATTATAACTAGACAAAATTAGTTCCTGTGTTGATAAACACAGAGAAAAAAATGGTAACATCTGACATGTGAAGATGTTGAGGCTATGTGATTTTTTTCATTCAAACATTTCATTATGTAATCTTAAACATTCATGGTGTTTAAGATACTTCTATAATTAAAGCAATCAGCAAAACATATGCACTGGGCAGGACCTGACCACCACCTTCATAGGCATGTTGTCTGGGCTCTGGGAAACCCTAGCAACAGTTGCATATGAATCTCTTAGTCCTTTCGCTCCTTTCTTTAGCAAACAGTGAGTGAGAGCTTCCAAGGAAACAGGAGCCAGCTTAGGTATGAGAGGTGCAAAGATAAAGCTGTGGAGCCTGTGCTTACGAAGCTCCCAGCCTTGCTAAGGACAGATATAAAGATAAATGCAGTGGCACCAGTGACAGGAACCATGGGAGTGATCTGATGGGGGGCTCTGGAGGAACAGAGGGGGGACTGATTGCTTAAGGCCAGGGAGTCCAGGAGGGCTTCCCAGGAGCGGTGACTTTTTGAAAATTTGAAGTTGAGTCATAAAGGACAAGTAGGAGTTCACCAGGCTAGGCGGGAGGGGAGGAGGGCCAGGCCGTTCTGAGTGAAAGACAGCCTCAAGGCCTGAGAGCAGAAGGCATGTATGGAGCATGCCCGCTTGGTGGGGCGGCAGGGTGTAGGATGCACGGCAGCATGTGGTAGGAAATGAGGAAAGTGGGACAGTTGGCTGATGGAAGGCCTGGTGGGTTCATGCCAAGGAAGTAAGACTGTTCTCTTTGGTGACACTTACCCGCTCCAACAGGAGTATTTTCCCACCAGCATCAGTGACCATTACCTGTAGCCGCCTCATGGCCTCTGAATCCTGATCGGCCTTCACCTTGCAGGCCACAAGCAGCTGAGCCGTGGAAGCGGCGACCTGCTTGGCAGATGAGATGAGCTTCTCCTCACTGGCATGGCCCTGAACGGAGGCATTGGCTGCCTCACAGAGACTGCTGGTTGCAGCTGCCACCATCCGGGCCTGGGGACAGTCAACAGAGAAGTGACCCAAGGACCGAACCTCCCTCAGGGGATCTAAAAAGCAGATGGGGAGGAAGAAGGAGGCAACTCACGGCAGAAATCAGCCCCTGTGACCACTGTCCGTCATCTGCAGCATTGGCGGGGATGGAGCCCACCTGGAGAGTGGAGGTGAGAAATGGGCAGTGAGAATTGGAAGGCCTGGGGGACCCGCAGCCCCTCAGACCCTGCACTGCCTGGCACTAGAAAGAAAGACATCTCATCAGACACAGCGCCACCGGGAACTCCCACCTTCGCAACCACTGTGAGAATGGAACATGTTCCCAGGCGGCACCCTGGCCACGCCAACACTGCAGCCGCACGGCCTGGCTGCCTTCCAGCAGGGTCACAGGGAGTCATTCTGGAAGGTTCCCAGTGGCCTCCATTGTTTGCCAGGTACTGTGTTTCTGCGAGAACAGCTCAGGAATGATGGATCGGGCTGTCGTTACATGCTTATTTCCTCTGCCCACCTTTCTCTATTTCAAACTCAGTAGCCCCTGAGGCCTCTTCTTTCAAGGGCCAAGGGAAACTTAAATCTCTCTTGATCACAGATCCTCAAGCAGCGCGGGGACATTTCTGGCACAGGACGAAGAAAAGGGTGGTACATTTCCTTCAGTACAATTAACTGCAGGCCCTTAAGGAAATACAGGCCATTTTTTGTCATAGGTGGGGAGAGAAGAGGCTGAAAGTGAGAGGATCTCTGTTTCTATTTAGAAATTACGGCAACAAGTGAAATACTTTCTGTCCAGCCATAGAAGTAGTAGTTATGGGAGGAAATATCTTTATATTTGTGGGAAGTGCTTAGAGAGTTAAGAGATTAGTATCTCAATTCAAATATGAAATTGGGGCTCTATCAGAGCTTGGTGAACGTCAGGCAAAACCCCAAGGTACTACATACTCATATAAGCCATTAGCTCATCCAACTCCAGCTGAACCTCCTTTACCAAGTTTTTAAATGCTTGAACATATGAGCCCTTTGTCAGGGGCTCTGCCATATTCAAGTTAGATTCTCTAGAATCTACAAATGTGTCTGGCTCAAAGTGAGCCCTTTATAAATAAATTGAAATATTTAGATAAGATGTTCTTCTCAATGATTCCTTTTTGGTCTTTGCATATTGATTGGTCAAAAGTACTTGATAATGGATGCCAGGATAACTTAGCAGGTTGGGCACTTGCTTTGCAACCATGAGGTCTGGGGATCAAATCCCGGCCCCAGCCTGTGCAAACTCATATGCTGAACTGTGGCGCAACTGGAAACTGCCAGGATGGTGGCAAAGGTTCTTGCCTCCCATGCAGGAGGCTCCCTGTTCGGTACCCACCCCGTGTGTCCCATAGCTACCTGTGTGAAAGAAACGATGTCACAACTAATTATGTACAACTATGGAGACTGCTCTGGGCCCTTCCCCCTTCTCTCTCTCTCTCTCTCTCTCTCTCTCCTTCTCTCAAAACAAAAACAAAAAAACAATAAAATAAATCTTAAAAAAAGTACTGGATAAATAAGGTCAGCACTGTGCTACATCTACTGGGGATGAGTGAGAAACAAAGGGACAGACTGAATGCCCCCTGGGGAGACATCCATATGTTACAATTGAAAAACATACCACATGATGGTTTAGAAAGAGAAGCCAAATTATGTGGGTTGGTTTAAGACATGGCTAAGCTCACAAGTGACTTCCAGAAGGAAGATGGATGGCCATTAGTTGGGTATAACTTCCTGTCTGTGTTACACATTCTTGGGTCAAGCCAAAGTCTTATCGCTCTATCTATAGGCACTGACAGCAAAGGCCTTTTAATATTGAATAGAAGTGACTGACATTATGGTGACCAAATTTCCCAAAACCACAACCTGACAGGATTTCCGTAGAGCCTCTATATTTGAGAGGCTCTCTGCAAAACTCAATTTAGTAGGGGTGGTTCCATGTTGCATGGGAATAACAGGACACATGGAGAATTTTATGGAAGGCCTTCTCATAGCCAGGATAAGTCTAAAGTGCTATGAATCCTTTGGATCACTGAAAAAAGAATTATGCTTGCAGGCTGATACAGATGGGATGGGTGATTGGAGATAAAGAAGATCGAAGAAATCTCAGATTTAGAGCCAGATAGGCCTTTTGACCAAGGTGCTCAGGAAAATGCAAACTGCAGAGCTGGACAGCATTCAGCTAAACAGTCCCCCAAAATGAATGGAGCCATTGGAGTTGGAAGACGGTGTATACAGTCCCCGACTACAGTGCTTATATAGTCATCCACCAGGAAAATATGACAGCTTTCATCTTTACATAGCCTGATGTACAGTGGGAATAGAAGTGTCTTGTTCAGGCCCTGATCGTTGCCCGGAGTGGGATGCTTTCCTTAACCAGACACAGATGAGAGGCCCAGAAACCAAACCCTTCCTTGTGTGTGTCAGATTTAAGCAAACAAGAGTTTTCAGTCAGCTGGGGCAAAGACTGGCAATTCAGTGAGGGCAGGCACAGCACTGTCTTCCTTGGTCAGGCCAAAAGCATTAATACCTTTTCCATACAGGCTCTGGCGACTGCTTGGCCAGAGGGTTTACCCACCTTTCCTTGGGCCACCAGCTCCCTCTGGGCTGCTGAGGCCGATTTGACCAGGGCACTTGTGGCAGCAGCAATGGATTTAGCAGCTTCCAAGATCTGTTCTTCAAAATCCAGGGTCTCATCTGCTTGCTATAACCAAAAGAAAACAGCATCACATGCAATTCATATCCACGAAGGGCGCTTCCTGCCAAACTACTTACTGCTCCGTCACCTGGCTCTTCATCCATCTATGGCTTTTTGTTGACAAACCACAGCAGGGAGGAAAGGCCCAAGGTGGCAGGCTGCCCCTGCATCTGCTGCCTCCCCATGCCCCCACTTGCAAAGGTGAAAGCTGCCAGCCCGGACATGTGACACAAACGTTAACTCAGGAATTCTAAGGCAGACTATTTTTCCAGACCAGAGTCTTTAAAGAGACATCAACTAACTAGGAATAAAACAGACTTCAATGGTTCCATCAGCATCAATACCTCAAATCAAAATAATCAAAGCCCTGTGCTGCCAAAACAAGTTGAAGAGAAGCTTCTGGGAGTGGGACAAACATAAAGACCTTCGTCTTGGGCTGGGTGGGAGAGAACACCACCATCTGGGTGGTCAGACCAGACGAATTCCAAGGGCCCCTCCAGCACTAACACTCTGTGTCAATACGGTTAAGTTCCTCTTAGGTCCTAGAATGTTGAAGAAGTAGCTGGTACCTGTTAGGCATTATGAGATGATGGTCAGGTGTAGAAGACTGTTCTTTTTATGGGTGTGATAAAATACAGATAACATAAAATTCACCCTTTGAACCAATTTTAAGTGTATAAGTCAGTGGTGTTAAGTACATCTGCAATGTTGCACAACAGCAGTATGGTTTTAAGGGTGCCTACTACGTGCCAAACATTTTATTAGGCCCTTCCATGCATATTAACTTCTTTCTCACCAAAAATAAAAAAATAAAAAATCCTGTACTAAAGTTATATATGTCCTTATATTTATAGTGAGAAAACTGAGGCTCAGGGAGATAGAGACCTGGGCCCTAGGTCATGTGACAGCATGAAGAATCTAAACCAGACCTAAACCTAAATCTCTCTGGCTCCATAATGATACATTTTTACTAGCTTAGGCCACTGCTTAGGGCACGCTTGTCCAACCTGCAGTCCACGGGCCATATGCGGCTCAGGATGTCTTTGAATGTGGCCCAACACAAATTTGTAAACTGTCTTAAAACATTATAAGATTTTTTTTTAAAGCCTATCAGCTATTGTTAGTGTATTTTATGTACGGTCTAAGACAATTGTTCTTCCAATGTGGCCCAGGGAAGCCAAAAGGTTGGACATCCCTGGCTTAGTGCCAGAGGCTCAAAGTTGGCTTGCTAATGGTCCCATATGAGACATCAGACTGAAGAGGTATACATGGATACAATTCTTCCCCAGCTTCCTATACTCTATGGCCACATCTTGAACCATGAGATGCCAACCATGTTTTCGTTTTTACAGCCCATATTATCAAAATAACATCTCTGTGCACATCCAGTGGATCTGAAGGACGACGGCAGCATGTAAGAAGTTCTGAGAGAGCTGTATAGCCTTTCTTATTTCTGACAAAGTCTTGCGGAATCATTTTGGATTCCACACTATGGGTTGGGGGTGGGGGAGCAGTAGTAGTGGAATATAAAATTTGTTTACTGAAATACAAAACAACTCATTATAAGACACCCTGGCATAAAAGGTACTGTTATCCACACAGGCCCCAGAGAGATGACTTTAGGCTCTAGTACACATATTCAATGACTTTGAATTAAAAGTTTTGAGAACTCATTATGAAAAAAAAAACAAGTCAAGCATAAAATAGATTAAGGCACTGAGGAAATCAGAGAAATTTTGAGTCCAAAGAGAGCCCCTTTCAGAAAATAGAGGACCATGGTGTCTACCCCAAATCTCCCAGACTCCTGTGTTTTTATTATATGTTCCAAGATTGAGTTCACTTCACGGGGCAGAGTATCCATCTCATCAGTGGATTTCTGATTTCCCAAATTTTAGGATTTGAAAATACAAAATATCCTTAAAATTAAACTCTAATTTTAAGCATGGATCGATCTGATAGAATTATCTCATTACAACTGATTTGATTTGAATTAAAAGGCCTCTCATGTCTTCTGCTGCCCTGGAGGTTTTTCGTTTTTTTTTTTGGTAAAACACATGCCTAAAATAGCTATTCAACTTGGAAATATTTTTGACACCTCCTGGATTTTTCTTACAACAGCAACTTTTGTAATGCCCTTAGATGCTTTTTATTTTTCTTTCCATAACATCTCTATGTTTTAAAATGGACAGGGCAGAGAGCCTTATATCTGGGCAACATGTGCTCTGAGGAAGAAGTACTAGAGAGCTTCCCCAAGTAAGGCTAAATAAAGCCAAGCGTGATGGCAACAGGGATGGAGGGCAAATGTTCAGACGCTGCCGACTGGGTGGAGTCCCACGATGAGACCTACCTACTGTCTGCTGGGTCCCTGTCTTTCTGTAGGCCAGTTTTACCACAGCACTGAATGCTCCCCACATCTCTCCTACTGAAAGCAGACATCAACAGCTGATGTCTCCGCATACCACACAACTTGTAGCTGCAGAGAAAATGTGATCTCCCCAGGCCAAGGAGACTGGGTGCTCCCATCCGATTCAGCTCCCACCTGCACAGGGGATGGAATCTGGCAAAGGAGGGGCAAGGGCAGCAAGAGAATGGAGGAGGGCACAAGCTTAACCACAATGCAAAAAAAATAAATAAAAAAATGGAGAGACATGGAATTGGCTTGGTCTTTGAAGAACTTGCCTAAATAAAAGGATCACAATTAAAATGCAGGATTTGCTAATAGAACAAATCCCACCATAGCTAGGAGATTGGGGAGGTTAAGAACAGCGACATGGAGCTATGGTAAGGGGACTGGGGTAAAGAATCTGGGGACCCAAGGCACCATGGACCAGGAGGTAGGGCTCTCACTGAGCCCTCATCTCTTCTGCTCACCAGAGGCTCAGCTGGTAGGTCTCTTATGATCCTATTTAGCTGACCAAAGTTTCCTAGATCTGTCCCTCTGGTTTATGGAAGACTAAGTGAAATCCTCACTCCTGGAGCCATTAAGACTGTTCATATTTGAAGGTTATAACTAATCCTATGCATGTAGCTATTTATATTTCTTTTAAAACTACTGGCATTTAGCAAGACAAAGAACTTAAGAAGATGTTTTCATTAAATGTGCTGAACTGATAGTGCTTGCTCAGAATCACCTGAGGATCCGGTTAAGGATGCAGATCGTTTCGGTGGGTCTGGGCTGGGGCCCGGGAATCTGCATTTCTAGTGAAGGTGGTCCAGCCCATGGGAAATGCTGGCCTGGGTTAAGGAAATCAGACACCAGTTAACTGAACCCTACAAGCCTGTCATCTCCTCCAGGGCGCAGACTGTGTTTTATTCAACTGATGTGCCTTGAGCACAAAAATCAGGCCGAGAAGCCCATGTGGTCTATGTTTACTGAATGAGTGTTTTCATTCGAAATGAGTCTCCCAAGTTCTACAGTTCAGCCAGAGGCCAATTTACATGGTTAGAGAAGGAGAAAGAAATGCGTAGAGTAAGCATCCACATCAATAACTGTCCACTCCTGATTCCCGGCGGATAAAGGCAGACACATCCATATATGAGCTCCTGCTCTGTTTAAGGCCATGGGATTAATTAGATGCTCTGCCTGGCCCTCAACTGGCTTGCATAGTGGGTGACGACACTGAGTCATGCATATACAAACATCAACACAGTGGCATTTTCAGCATTTCACTAAAAGGCTCTCTTAATAAAATAGTGCTGGGAAAATAACATGCGCAAACTAAGAATCTACTCTGTTTAATGAAGGTGTTAACCACAGCCTGTGACTGCGTAAACTATCTTCTCATACTTTGTACCATATTTTTTTCCCCTCAATCCCATCCACTTGAGCAGGCTCATGGCCAGGTCACCACCAGCTCTTAGCAACTGTCTCTCCCGGACTGTCTAGCAGACTCTAGCTGAGGATGGACTTCTCCTCACCTTGGCTTTTTGGTAGCTTCGAGGAAGGTACCCTTTTGCTGGTATTTTTCCTGTTTTGGTGACTTTCTGATGAATTCCCCATGTAAGAAGTTAGAGGTCTGGGGAGATCCTTCTTGGAAAAGACCACACTTTGGGCTGGCTCTCTTGCTGTCTGCTCCCCATGTTTGGACAGCATTTGAGATCCCTGTTTTGCTCTGATAGGTCTAAAGTTTCAGGAGCTCAAGGTTCCACTGAGGAAGAAGAGAGGAAAGGAGGGTGGAAAGCAGACAGAAAATGGGAGGCCTTCCCTCATTTTTATTTATGTTTATTTCTAATTTTTTGGCCTTATTTTGAGAACATAATCTTTGCAGCAATTAATTCATGTTCTGAACCTCCTTCCCTTCCTACCTATCTAATAAGATTGTTATAAGTAAATTATTAATACACATAGAACATAACTGACCCATAAATACTCAATAGCTATTAGCGACTAATTTTATTATTTCTATTACTACATATATCCCTTTGTGGTTTTAAAAACTGTTTTTCAGACTTTGGGCTAAACTGCTCTGTTTTCTCCATCTGAATGCTGCTTTCCATTCATGACTCTACTAAAAGTTCTAGCTGCCATTTCTGATTATAACCTAAAATAAATACAAACAAAAAACACAAATAAAAGATAAATGAAGTGTCAAGTGGCACATGATACAGGTCGGCATTGCTTCCCGCTTCCCCCTCAACACCCAGCCAGGAAATGAACCTGGCTTTTAGTCACTGCTCTGCACTTTCTGACTGTGTACAATCAGTTTTCTGTTTGTAACTTGAGGAGCAAACTCAACCCTCCTGCTTCTTTCACTTAGATATGTTATGGTTCCAAAGCAAACCCTTCTTCAAAGGCATTGACTGAAATAAGCAGGGACTACATTTTCTCTTCCTGCCTGTCTTGGGCTCCTCCAGGGAGGACTTCTGCCTCTTTTCTGCAGCATCTTGGCCAACCGCCCCTAAGGCCCGTCTTCATGGACAAGTCCCTGAGTATGTGCTGGGCAGAGGAAGAGCATTTCCCTCCATGGTCCTTTTTCTTGCCCTTTTCTTTGTGATTCCCAGCAATTCTACCTTCAGTGAGGTGGAGGAGCCAAAACCACAGAATAGGGCCAAAGGATCCCTGCCCTAATTTCTGCCTCCCTCCCTGAAAACCTCCTTGGAGGGACTGCCTTGCTGAGAGCTGATAAACACAATGGTTGGTTTTCTCAGAACTGGCTATGGAACCAGATTACAAGTTATGGTACTGCCTTCCCAGTCAAGAACCCTGCTTTGCTCTGTGTTACTGAAAGTTTTGCAGAGTGCTTGCCATTAAAAAACAAGGCCGTATCACAACCAAAACAAACAAACAAAAAATCCTTTGGGCATATTTTTTTAAGTGTTTTTTTTCTCTCCCATATAACTTAAATATTCTTAAGGAAAAACAACAACAACAACAACAACAACAACAACAAACCAACTGGAAGCCAACACTAAGTAGTCCCAAAACACGAGGGAGGCATATTCCTGCCAGCTGGAAGCTGAGTGGAAAGGCAGCCACGTTTCTCCCTTTCTCTGTAGTAAGTTTGGCTGCTACCAGTTTGCTTCTGGTATTGAACTGAGAGGTGCTTTGGGGGAGATCTTAGCCAGTACCCAGAGACTCAACTGTTTAAGAGTCAACGTCAGCTTCTCTTTTGGAGGACTCATGGGTGGGTTCTTTACAACCACCACCCTAACTACTGCTAATAAAAGGGAAGCCTCTTAGAACAGCTGAAATAGATGAGAGCCCATGCCGGCACAGCGAGCCTGGTTCCCCACCGCCTGCCTGAGTTCAGGGAAAGCTCCTGGGAAATCGTAAACAGACAGAGTGGGTGACAGGGAGACAGAGCTGACAAATGGTCATGCCTGCAACCTGGGGAGGGACCACCTTCTGCATCCAGATGTGGAATAAATGTATGCTCACGGGAAAAGGTCCAAACATGCACCACTAGTATCTGGGAGTAGTTTCCTGGTAGCATCCAATGCTTTAGTACCTTTTTGCTTTTTAAGTGAAAAGTAATGCTACTGAAATGAATCTGTGATGCTATTTCTGTTCGATGGAAACATTCTTAAAGATTCTGTCACACTCTTTCCAATAAAAGGCACTTGAATGTCAACGTAGGAAGAATGCACAAAGCAAAGGTAACAGAATTCTTTCAAAGATTTGCTCAGATAAAGTCGTGACATTGTAAGCCCCTTCGATATGAATCCTTTATGTGTTTGAGAAATGCCTGACAAGGACCTACTGTGCTATGAATGGGGAATCCCTGGGAACATGTGCTGGCCTAGTTCCCTACATACCTTTGCTTTTCATACCCTATACATCTCCTGGCCTGGAATCAACCAATGGCAGATAAGCTCAGAGCCCACAGGTTAGCCATACAGAAAATGCTGTATCTGTTTTGCTTCCTCCTCCCTGAATATCTGGTTGCTTTTTCCTACTCACCTAATTCATCAGTATAGTATGCTGGCCAACAGCAAAGTTACCAAAAGAAACAAGAAAATCACATCAATTTTAACAAAAGGGCTTCCCCTAAAGATCCTCTTCAAACTGTATTTTTCTTTATTTGTAATAACTCACTGTCTCTTTTCCATGACCATTTATCATTTCAATCAAACAACCTTCACTGAAATTAAGACCCCAAACAATGTTCTGTCACCCCGGGAAGGTGGCAGCATCTAATGTTGGCAGCATCTTGAAAGCCATCTATCTGAAAGAACTCCTGCTGACACACGCTCATGGATCACTTTTCAGTGAAGGATTCCAGGGGGAAGCGCCACTTTTTAACTTTGGATGCCAGGATTCCAACACTGCAGTTCCCTCCCCAGTGTCATCACTTCTGCTTCCACTGTGACCTGTTACTATGCATTCACCACAAGCAACTTAGAGACGGCTCCCAGAAATGACCAACCTTTGCCTTTCTGTACTACCTGTGAGGAGTACTGCATTCACACACACTCTCAGGCATGCTCTTGAGAAGTACACTCCTCTTCCCCAAAGCTGAGCTATTCTCTTGAGAGAGATCAGAATGAACCCACACATACTGCACAGGCTCTTTTATGACCAAGAGGTCAAAGTCAAACAAAGAAGGCAGTTTTGTGCCAGAAAAAATATTTCATAATCCCCAACTTCCTGTTGCACCCAATTAGGCTATGAAATTACTTTCTGATTGTCAGCTTAGTCTAAATATTATCAACCTCTCCTGACAAGTTAACATGTAACAGGAAATTCAACAGACAGAGTATAGTCCACACTACATTATCTTTATTAGATATATTTAGTCCTAAAGCCTGGTGACTCATCATCCATACAGTTGTGGCTGATTTAGTTTATACATTTTGTTACTATAGGTGGAAAGGAAAGTTACAAATTGTTGATTTGTGCTTGACTCTTTGCTGACACCTTAATGATCAAAATCACTAATTTCTAAACTGAAGATTGGAATAAAAATAAACAAAAATAAAATATAAACTTAGATGTGTTTCGAGGTTATAATCCTGACCTTTATTTCATGTCACAAACATGGGATTGGAACCTTTAATTTTTTCCCAATGAGCATATTCATTAAGGATTCATCATTGCACCAAACTAAGCTATACATAATATCTCAAGCTCTAACAAAACATCAATTATTATGATTTGTTTCTACAATAAACAAAATAATCTAGCAATACTGGTAACAGGTTTCAAAGGCTACAAGAAGAAATGGAACATAACGTAATGAAATGTAATGAGCACTCTATCTTATAAATCTACTTGTGAGTTTAACATGTTGTTTCCTGTTGCCTTATAGACTGTATTAGGAGCCCCCGGAGACAGGGCAAGACACTGTAGGAATATGTTTGATATATAGTTGGATTAAATAACAACCTAATATATCAAACATATCACACAGAGGCCTGCAGAAAAGGCATCCCGGTCTGACTGAGCTCGAGAATCAGCACAGTATTGCAGGCTACTGCTGCAGGGGCGGTCCCCACGGCAACCCCTTTGTCTGTCTGTGGAGCACAGTCTGTCTGCAAGTGTGGAATTGGCACCATTAGTGATACTGGAGGCACATGCACTAGAGCTGGCCAGCATTCTCATTTTGCCTTTTTACCATCTTCCCAAGTCAATGGTGGAGTCAACAGTACAAACTTGTTTGTTATTTGTGTCGGGGAGATTCCAGGCAAAAAGATGTGCTTAAATTTTAAGGGCTGGACATGGGAATAAACCAGGAATCATCTTCATAAGCCACAAACCAGTCTACTTTAAAAACAGGCAACCTGAGAATGTGGTGAGCAAAACAATTTAAATAAAAACATTGCCCATCCCCCAAACTAATCCTCAAACCAGTATAAATGCTGCTCAGTTCTGGAAGGAAAGCACATTCACTCTCTACTGAGGGCCTGTGAGTTGCACATAAAGTTATAGGAAAAGGGATGTCATAGCAATTGATTATTCATAGTATCCTGAGAATTTTTCTTTTCTTCCTTTTTTTTTTTAGGTTATGGAAAAGGCTGGAGGAAAGCAACTTAACGTCAAAAAACTGGTTGATTTTGGTGTCAAAATGAGATATTATTTTTACTGGGGAAATAAATTCTTTCATAAAGGCAAGAAAGATATATTATTCTATGTGGATAGTACCACAAAGCATATGGCATTCCTAGACAGGCCTAAAAGTTATAGTTTTGGTTGATGGTTTCTTCAAAAACAGTTTTATAGATAATATATTCCATGTGGTGGGAGCCTCTGGTCATTGGGCAGAGCGAGAATTCAAATCATTCAAAGCAATCTGGAAGTACAAAGTATCCTTCCTAATATAAAGAAGGGAGCAAGCTAAGATAGGGAGTAAAGTCAACGGTTTCACTGTGACCTTAACTAAAGAATTTCTTGGTTTTCCATAGAACCCACACTATGAACATAAAGGCTAGATGATTCTCGAGTAGTGTAGGAACTACCCACTGGCCCATTTCAGCAGTCATCACTAATTTAAGTGCTGTTAATTTTAAAACATAGACTTTCCCATCTCCCCGGTTCCACCATCATTCTTGTACATTCCCCATCTGTTTCCTTCATATGCAAGTGCTTTTTTATAGAGTTGTAACCATAACGAGAGCATAATTCTGTATTTAAAAAATTTTTTGTACTTTAAATTATGCCACAAGCATTTTCTTGGTGCTTTATAGTTTTATCAACCCATTATTTTTAGTAGCTGCGGACTTTTCCTTCAAGGAGACACTCGGGCCATATCCAACCTCTCACTGCTACAACCAAGGCTGAAAAGAACAGCTGGCTTACACACACAGAATTTTCTTCCTCTCTGGATTTCCACCTCAGGACAGATTTCCAGAGGTAGGATTAATGGCTCAAAGGGTACAGGCAAACACAAAACCTCCCCTATGGGAGGTAGCCTGCCTCTGATTCTGCATTGACAGAGCAGGGATGGTAGCAAGGACCAGGTAAGTGAATCCATGTAAAACATCTACAAGACGGCCTGCAGCATGCTTGGTGCCCCAGCAATGTAAGTGTTTAGATTTTCTTTTCTTTTTGCTAAGGCTATAAGCTCATGGGCCTATAGAATAATATTTATTTCAGGCATGTTCCTAAAAGGTAGTAGATAAAAGTCTCAGAAGCCTACTTTCAGTGATAGCAATACAGTTACTGCTTATTATATCTTACTGTATGTCAGGAATATTCTTAAATGATCTCATTTGTTATAACAACAATCCTATGGGATAGGAACTCTAATAGCTTTGTTTTTCAGACCAAGAATCAGGAGGTAAATAAATGGCCAGCAGAGGGAAACCCGGGCTCAGAGACAGACACAAACTCAGAAGGACCAGGTAAAAGGACAAAGGGAACAAACAAGGTTGGAACAGTTCTTAAGACTATGGCGACATGGTAATATTAAATTAGCACCTGGCTAATTCTGAAGGAGAATGAGTGTCAACTGACACAACTTTGGCATCGGCAGACAGAAGCTTTCCTGAGAGAGGCCACTTGTGATAAATCATGTAAGGAAAAGGAAAAATGAATTAAGCATGAAGCCTCTAAATCTTAGTCAATGGTTGCTGTTTGCTTCTTAAGTTGAAAGTACATTTTCCATTCATGAGGAATTTGGTTAGCCTTTTGTAAAAGGGTAACAAAGACATATCTGGAAAGTGGAGTTGCTCCTATATCCACACTTAGCTCTTAAGTTTATTAAAAACAAAAACAAAAACAACTCAAGACAATCTCAGACAACCCAAGACTCTCCATTTAGAGGGCAGTAAAGAGAACCCCGATAACCCCCAAATCAGATGCCAAAACGTTTAAATTACATTTTGATGAGAAATTTTTTAAAAATGGCTTTACCAAGTCTAGAGTGACTATTAAGAAATCAGTTCTAAGAATTCCATGGTTTTAAGAACACTCCCAAGCTTAATAGATTCCCTATATGCTCCTGTCTATTTACATACAACATTGGTCCATGCACGACTTTTGAGTGGTCTGGTATATTTCAGTGCTCACACGCCATCCTTGTGTTAGTAAAAAAGGTAGAATTTTAGTAATAGTGAAAATGGAGGATCCAACTTTTTTTGAGGGGAAGAGTCAGATTTTACTCAATATATTTGGGTCCTTGGAAGGGAAGTTATAGGTACCAGAAGGAACTCGCTTGAATAGAAAGAAAAAGAGGCCTCCTCTGGTTCCACTATCTTCCCATTGAAGAGAGCCCTGTGGGGCAGGCTGGGAGGTTGCAGCCTCTTAGCTGGGTTGGGCTTTGACCCTGGCCAGCACTAACTAGGTCACTATCCTTTTTACTTAATAATAGTCCTCTCTACTGCCCTTTAAATAACTGTTTCTCTTAACATAGACTCATGACCTTAAGTCCTAAACATTTAGCTACATGACAAATATAGATGGAGAAAACACATCATTTGACCACAGTCTCCAGTATAGAGTGAAAAAGTCAGTTGTTGAGTGCACTTTTGAGATTTGCACTGCCCTCTTTTGATTTTAAGGAGGAGAGACCCAGCATTGCTATTTCTCTGCAAAAAAGCATTATGGAAACCAGAAAGTCAGACAGGACAATCTCCCATTCAGTAACAGGAACTTTCTTTAGGAAGCATCGGACACCTGCTTTAGATATAATGAAACAAAATCAAGATTGTAAATGCCCGCTCTGCATACCCAGAGATATTTTTCTGGGTGGTTAATCTGAAGGGCCCACCCACGGGATCTTTCCGTACCCTGTACAAGGTGCTAGGCACACAGAGCAGGTTTGCAGCCCACTGATCTAACCACTGCAAGGAGACAAGCGCCCTGTAGCGTACCTAGCTCCATTTCACAGCCATCCCCCCAAAGACTTATTGACATCAGACAACCATCCACATGTGGACACTCACTTTTGGCTTTGCTCTTGGCTTCAGTTGCTCTAACTTCTTAGCAGCAGCCTCAATGGATGCGGCAGCCCCCAGCAGCTCTGTCTCTGCAATGACGGTGGGGTCTTCTGGATCTACCCACTCTGTTCCTAAAATCAGTCCACAGAGTCATTGTTGGTGGCTGCAGACCTCAGGGCTGTGGCTTAGTGACAAACAATATCTGAATTTGCATGCAGAGGAGCTCTGTGAGCCTACCAGCTGCACTGTCCTCAGGAGCCATCTCTCTAGCTCTCCCAGAGATCAGCTGGGCACAGAGGGGCGCCTGTGTGACCCTGGTTTTCTAAATGAATGTGTGCACAGCCACGCCACAGGAGCTGTCATCAATGATCGCTTCAAAAATCAAGGTCTCGTGGACCAAGGCCAGCTTGCACATCATTCTGACTTCTAACTTAGGGCACATGACTGTGGGCCAGCATCCTCAGGAAGCTCGAGGCAATGCTGAGTCCACAGCGATCTACCATACTGTTCTCCTGGGGACTCTTGGGGAATAGCTACTTACCTTAACTCAAACCAAGGGAAACTGGTAAGAAAACCTTTCCCTGGTGAGTTGATGGTTTCTACGGAACCATGAAGAAGTGTGCCAACAACGTACCCAGGTAACACCATTTACACGATGGGTACTATTGGAATGAGAATAAATATTCCAATGAATGAAAACACAAATATAAAGGGCAAGACCCTTAAAAGAGGAGTGAGCAGTTTTAAATAGATCATGCCATTTAAGTAGAGCCCTTAATATAAAGACTCGCTTCAGGACGATATACTTTTAATATCTCACCTATTCCATTTGCTGTATTCCACCTGACTGCATATGTGAAGAAAGGGCCTGTGCTGGCTACATTCTTTCTGCTCAGTTGGCTGTACTAACACTGCCTTGGAGTGGTGCCCCACAAGAGGACACGGAAGAATCCAACCTACCTTTCATGGCTTCCGCTGCCTGGATGAGCTCAGTCACGGCACCGGCGACTCGCTTGGAGAGTGCAGCCAGCTGGTGCTTGAGTTCTGGGGTCGGTTTCTGAAGAATCTGTGGGTGAAGAACAAACCAAATACATAAGGATGATGGCAGCCAATGGGACAGGAAACACACTCTTACTGGGGAACTCAGAGTGGGACATTCTGGTATTGAGTTGCAACTCTGTTACCAAGGGACTTCTGAATCTCGGGGAAAACATGTAAGACTCACTGGCCTTCAGTTACCTCATGTGAGAAATGAGAAGTTGGGAGCCATGGGTTTCTCTAAGGTCCTTTCAAGATCATACAAGACACAAAATCCTCATTTGTCCTTTATTTATACACTCGTGGTCCTTTATTTGTACATAAAACAAATATACATACACAAAAATTACCCAAAGTTACCTAAGGACACTGAGGGAACATGAATGCCCAAGGCTTTGAGTCCGCTGGTGCTTGTGACAAAACAAATGTGAGAGAAATGCATGACTCAGTCAGGTCTTAAAGACAAAACCCCTAAGAGGGCAACCACCACCTGAGCAGGAGGGTTGTTCCTGAAAGACCTGTCCATTTCCAGGGTTTTGCTACAAGCTCTCCTGGGAGAAGCTGTGAAACCTTTCCCTCTTTTGAACAACTTCAAAGGTTTATTTAACTGTGTTTTGCTTTTAGTATTTTTTTTTTTTAAAGAGGTATTGGAATTTCACCCTCCAACCCAACTTAAAGGACACCCCAAATTTCTTCTCAAATTCATTAAAAAAGGAAACTAAGAAATGGATGAGAGCTCCCTATCATCCTCTACCAGAGATTTACATCTTGACTTACACCATCTTGTTCCTTCCTAATTTCAAATTCTTCTTCCACTATCCTTTTTTGCCTCTCTTCTCCATGTTTCACAGTGGTAATCTTCAGATTTAGAAATGTTAGGACATTCTGGAGGAAAGCACAACTTCTGTCTCTCTCTCTAGACAATTCTGGAGCCTCTGAGCAGGGGCTAAGACATGCGCGTGGGAATTGGACGGGCCTGTGTTCACACCTGGCTTTGACCGCTACTGGTCTGTGACACTGAGCAGATTAGTGAACCCTCAGAAACCGTTTTCTCATCTGTAAAACTGGGTAATGTCTGTCCCTCAGGTGGCTGTAAAGGTCAAATGAAATAATACATGGACAGTATTAATATCTTGCACAATGCTGGGAACAGTAGGCATTCACTGACTGTTAATTCCTTTCTTGGTGTCCCATCCCGTCTTTTACCTAGACAGGTATCATACTCATCCTCAGGCATCTGGAAAAGATAGATTTTGGCCCCTTGCATAACCCCTTCATAGCATAACTATTAAGAGAAACTTGGTAAAAAATCTGGGGCTGAAGGAGTTAATGGGGTTATACTTTGACCAGTCTAAGCTATTCCAGTACATAGACAATATTATGTTATATATTGAAATAGATAAGTCAAAAATTTTTGAGCATTACTTCATATGCCTCTATCCCTATCTTCCTTCTTCTTATAACCTTTAAAATTTTATATTTGCTAGTGTACTGTGATTTCAGCTGCTCTGTTACCCTCATTCGCTCACACTAGGACTGACATATAGCACTATGCAGATATTAAAAACTCAGTACAAATCTGTAAAGGAGTGAACAAATGAATGAATGAGTGAAAAATAGACCAAAATACTACTAAAACAATTCCTAATATGGTGGCTTCCCAGACCAGATCCAGAACACTAGAACCATGGAGAGGTAGAGGGAGGGGGTGAAGTGCCTTTTACTTTCTATTAAAACACAGCCAGTGGGCAGGCAATCTATATGTAGTTATATGTAGAATTTGGAATGAACGTACCTGTGGAACCCTGATCTGGTTACTCATCTTCTCTCCAAACCTTATTAAGTGATCATAACAGTCCTTTCACTATAAACTTGTGTTAAGATTGGATAAGTATGTAATTCCATCAGAGCTACTGATAGAATTGATCTGGTGTATGGCCTGGGCATCAGGATTTTTAGAAGTTCCTCAGGTGATTCTCCTATGCAGCCAAAGTTGTGAACTACTGTTATGGCACCTTTAATTCAATGGGGACAGAATTTTTTTTTTCCCAATAATTGGTGCTAGAACAACCAGACAGCCATATGTAAGAAAACCTTGACCCATTCCCCACATCATATGCATAGATTAACTATAAATGAAGTATAAACCTAAAGGTAAGAATTAAAATTATATATAAGAAAATATCAGAAAATCATCTTAGTAATTTTGGATTTGGTAAAGATTTTTAATCAGAGGACAAAACAAAAACAAAACATAAATTATGCTTTAAAACTTTAAAAAGCATGAATTCTAGGACTTTAAAAACATTATGCTAAGTGAAAGAAGCCAATCAGAAAAGAGCACATACTGTATGTTTCCACTTATATGAAAAGTCCAGAATAGGCAAAACTACAGAAGCAGAAAGCACATAAGTATTTGGTTAGGACTGAAGATGGTATTTAAACTGGAGCCAAATTGGGGAGTTACTCATTTTTCCTTGAGTATCTCCCATGTATCCATGAGGTACACATATTATTAAACGTCTGTTTTTCTATTGTTAATTTTTTATTACAAGGTGGGGAGCGGTCTCAGATAAGAACTCAGAAAGAGGAAAAATTACCGTATTTTTCTCTCCATAAGACGCACTTTCCACCCCCCCCCCCCAAAAAAAAGTGGAGGGAAAAGTGTGTGCATCTTATGGAGAGAATACTAAAAAAAAAATAAAAATAAAAAAAATAGGCGGGACAGCAGTGCGCATGCTCATTACTCTCCATTCAATGGCTGGGCTTGTCTGAGGTACTATGAATGCTGGCTGCAAGGGGCACAATTCATTAAAAAAAACCAACTTTATCACTCATTAAATCTTGATTTACCCCATACATATGATGTTCCACTTTGAGCATTAAATATATGATAAAACACCTGCCATATTAAACTTTAGTGGTCAGTATTACCGTAATTATGATGTACAAAGTCAGGTCACTGGAATCAATTATTAATTTATACTGTACACATGATGCACAAAGTCCATTTTTGTGTTTG
>PVKE010008266.1:0-48189 GCA_004027555.1 Craseonycteris thonglongyai | reverse complement strand
ACACATGAGTCTGTTTTCCCTCTGGGGGTTTGCCTATCAGATGGGCTTCTCTTTATTTTTTCTTTTGGACTCAGTTGTGGGAGAAGGAGATTTTGGGAGAGGGTTGGGGGAAGCAGACAGCTTCTGTGTCCTGGGGCACTTCAGGTTGCTGTCTTAGCTGTTAGATAGCAGGGTAGTAAAGGTGTGGCCAGGGGTGGGGACAAGTGAGTAGGAGCTAGGGCAGGCCTGAGACACAATAGCAGATTCCTCTTTCAGCAGGGGGGCTGGTGGTTCAGTGGGGGCGGGGCGCAGGAGCTCTGGTCTTTCCTCCTCCTGGCTGCCCCTCCTTCAATCGTATCTGTAAGCCACACCCGCAGGGCAGCACTTGGATGGGCTGGGGCTTGGCAGAGGCCCTGGTCGGCCTCCCAGTCCCGCGCACAGGCAATGGCACAGCGGAGACCCGGCAGGCAGCCCAGTTGCTTTCGCGGTCCGCCACGCCCCAGAGGCCCGGTGGGCAGGGCGCTGACAGCCGGTCCCGCGCACAGGCAGTGGTGCTGCGGCGGCCTGGCGAGCAGGGTGCCAAAAGCCCTGTAGCGCACCGGCAAGCAGGCAGCAGCTCTGCGGGGCGGCCCGGTGGGCGGGGCACCGAAAGCCCTGTGCGCACAGCAGTGATGCGCAGCGGCCCAGTGGGCGGGGCACCGAGAGCCCAGCCACGCACTTCCGCGCAGGCAAAGCCACTGCAGCGGCCTGGTGAGCAGGGCACCAAAAGCCCAATTGCATGCTGGCAAGGAAGCAGCGGTGCCGCTGCGGCCCAGTGGGCGGGGTGCCAAAAGCGCAGTTGCACGCTGGTAGCAGCGCTGCGGAGGCCCGGTGGGTGGGCGCCGAAAGCCCTGCGCGCACAGGCCGTAGCTGGGCGGCAGCCGCTCTATGCTCCCGGGTCCGCTGAGACCACCAAATTCACTCCAAGCACGTCCAATGCAGCTATGCCCACTCAAGCCCCAGCCCTCACTCCAAGAGCCCTGTCCCCAGAAGGCGCTCCCTCACAGTCAATCTCCTCCGTAAATCAGGGGTGCTGAGCTGTTGTTGGCTGGTGCCCTGCTCTCACCCCGCCCGCCGGGAAGTGCAGCCGCCCTGCTCCACAGTCCCAGCTCCACTTTAGGCTCTGTGATCTGATTAGGGCACTGCGTGCTGTCCCTTGAGATCAGATGTTAAATTGTCCACAGTCTTGTGGGGATTCCACGCTCCCTAGGTCTCGGCTTCCAGCCCGCCCTCGATCCAGCTCCACTTTGACCGTAGTCCCCCCATCCCCCTTGTTTTTGCCAGCCCCGGGCCGCGCTCTGAGTCTCTGTCCCCGAACTGCAGCTTCCCTTTTCCTCTCCCGCTCTCCCCTTTTTTCTCTAACCTTTGTGTGTTGTTCTGCGTTGTGTGGTTCTCTTAGTTGAGGGTGCTTCTCAGGGTTTCCCCTGTGGATTCCCCTCTGTTCACAAGACCCTTCCCAGGCAGTTATCGGCATTCTCCTCTCATGCCACCATCTTGGATCTCTCCGCCCTTATATCTTTTTTAAAGATTTATTTTTAATGTTTTTGACAGAGAGAGAGAGAGAGAGAGATACAGAGACAGTGACAGAGATAGAGAGAAGGGTGAGGGCCCAGAACAGTCTCCATAGTTGCACATCATAGGTTTTTTCATATAGTTTCATTCCACAGGTGGGCGCGGGGCTGCACAGGGCAGGAAATGGGCCGGGGTCTTGCCCCAGTGAGAACTGAACTGGAGGCCTCCCCCAAGTTCAGCATATGGGTCCGCACAGGCCGAAGCTGGGATTCAATCCTCGGTCCCTGGGGCTGCAAAGTGAGCGCTTAACCCACTGAGCCATCCTGGCTTCCCCCTTCTTATACCTTTTTGTCCCTTAGCTTGCTTTATTTTTCCTTAGTCATTTACCTGTCAACATATATATTTTCTTAATTCTTTATGGTTCCCATTTTTGTCACTAGAATATAAACCCTAGAGTAAGGTGACCAGATGTCCTGCTTTTAGCGGGAGAGTCCCAATTTTTAACAATTTATCCCGCGTCCCGCGGCATTTTAAAAAAGTTCCGATTTTTGGAAAGAATGCACGACAAGCTAGGGAACGGCGGGAGATAGACCAAATTTTTAATCAAGAACCCCCTCCCCCCCGGTCAATGGTGTCCCGCTTTACCAATGTTAAAATCTGGTCACCTTACCTAGAGTGCATTTAATTTAATTGTAGGTGCCCGCCAAAATTTTGAATGGGAGAATAACTTGGATATCCATCTTTTGACTAGAAGTTGGGTACTCTCTCCATGACCCAAAGGCCATGTAAAAAATGGCCATCTTCCCATACTTTTTGATATCTCCAGAATATTCTGTGGAAACGGTTTGAGAATCTTCATTTCATATTCTTCTAGATATATGAAAATGTATTATATTAAAACAATTACATACTTTCAGTCTGGGTCAGTAGGGTGGAGGCTTATGTGGATATCAGTAGCCTTGCCTTGGCTCCGAGTCATCTAATGCTAATTCACTGTGTAGATTAGGGCACCGTGCTAAGAGTGGCAGGGAGAACCATCTTAAAAAATAAGAATTCTGGGAAGCCGGGATGGCTCAGTGGGTTAAGCGCTCACTTTGCAGCGCCGGGGACCGAGGATTGAATCCCGGCCCCAGCCCCGGCCCCAGCCCCGGCCCGTGCAGACCCATGTGCTGAACTGGGGAGTGCCCTCAGTTCAGTTCTCTCTTTGTCTCTCTCTCTCTCTCTCTCTCTCTCTCTCTCTCTCTCTCTCTCTCTCTCTTTCTCTCTCACTCTCTGTCAAAAACAATAAAAAATAAAAATAAATAAATCTATTTAAAAAAAAATAAGAATTCACAGATTTTTAAATGTTGACACAGTGAGGAACAGAAGAGGAAGCACAAGTTTATTAAAGCCTCTTCAGATAATTGCCGTTTATAGTGTCATGGATAATAGAATTTTGGACACAGGCTAAAATAATCTTGAGAGTTCCAAGCCCTGGCATTCTGGGGCAGTATTATCCTCCCCTGGAGAGATTAGTTTCACATTCCTTGTCTTTATTGCTGAGGAATTCAGTGCTCCCACACATACCCAGAAGACATTTAAGATTACTTCAAGAAGTTTCATGGTAAAATAGGGCAGCTATCATTTTTGTACACCTACTATGTATCTAGAATCTTATGTCTGTTATGTGATTTTTTACATTCCTGAGGTAGGCACTCACAATGAACATTCACTGTTTCATTTACCCAGAATAGCTTCCTTTTTCTTCTAGGAAATGCCCCTACCTCAGCCAAACACTGTAAGTTTTAATACAAACATTGCATACAGCTCCCAAACTGCTGGCCAGAAATGTTATAATGTGACCAAAGATAATCCAATTAGAGTGCTCACATGTTTTTTACAAATAGTGCTCAATAGGAAACATTATGCTTCCCTCTGGTCACAGGCTATAAATCATGGCTCATGACCACAACCCACTAGTAGGTGCTTGACTAAGAAAATTTACTTGACATACAAAGAAGAATAGAGACATGCGAAAGATGAGAAACCAAGAGGTGTTTGAATTGTTGTATTCGGACTTCCTTGAACTTGGCAGTGTCTCTACTCTATCCATTTTCCAATGGCTTTATTGTATGAACCAATAATTGCCTTTTTAATTTTTCTGATTTTAATTTTAATTGTATATTTGGAACTTGAAATTGCATGAGCCTTAAGTAGCACAGTATTTCTCCACTTTGTAGATGCAAACACCAAGTATAGGGGAATTCAGTTACTTGTTACCTATTAAGTGGCTAAGTGAGATTTCAATTCAGGACCGTGGGCTTCTAACCAGTGCCCCCACACCATATTGCCAATTCTTTCTATACCTCTAAAGGAGTTAGAACACAGCAGTTTAATATGTGATACAGACTGCTTAGGTTTTTGTTGTTATTTTATTTAAATGAAAACAAGTATCTAATGTAGTTGTAGGAAAAATTATTAGCTATGCAAGTTTCCCTACACAAGTCTCTGCTTAAGTTTCTTTATTTGTAAAATGACTAAGCTGGACTCAATGATCTCTAAGATGTTTCTTGTATTTTCATGGAAAATTTTTAAAAGTCACATTGATTCTTAGAGCCTCTGAAGATCTTATTATACTGACTGTGCCTCTAAGATTTATTTAAATACAAAAACAGAATCACCAAATGTAGGTGCCTCCACCAGACATCATGATCAGGAACCAAGGTGGCTTCCAGCCCTCCATCAATAACTCTTGAGCAGTACTGTCAGAACATCCATATGTTATTATTTCTAGATCAGAGTCCTATCCTAAAGGACATGTGTGCATTGTCAGGAAGGAATTAAAAAACAACCAGAAACAACCAATCTTCTGAAAGACGAAAAGGCACTTCTTATTTTTTTCCTTGAAAATTATAGTATACACTCTCAAATCTTGGAAACACATTGTTTTGGTATAGTAGTTATAAGTACCTCTTTTTGACACTCAAATTGGGTGCTCAACAACTCCTACAGAGCATTTGGAGCTCTATAGTTGACCACATCGAGAGGTAAACTCAGTACAGTTAAGCTTATTTATGCAGCAACATATACAAACAGGCACAGGCATGGAAACCTGAACAGAAACACATTCGTATACAGAGTGGCCTTTGTTTCCCTTGGAATGTATTCTTAGACTGGGTACTGGGAAATTGTCCCCGATAGAAGCTTTTTAATAATCGTCCAAGTCTAAAGTATCAAGATAACCTTACTCTGAATGCTTTTCTGGTTTAACACCCAATTCTTTGAATAAGAGAATCAGTATTTTATTGTTTAACAGGTGTTTTCATGCAAATTACTTATTTATCTATTCTGTCAAGTCCGTCATAGTATTATTTATATCTGACCTATTTGTCATCATCATAGCAGTTCTATTATGATTTACTTTTAAAGATAAAGATACTAAGGCTTATTGGTATACATGACTTATCCTAGGACACACAGCTAATAATAATAAGTGGAGTTGATTTTCTACTCAGGATACATAGTGCAGAAAGCAAGGACTTTAGAGCCTAACCTATCTGGGTTGGAATTCCAGCTCATCCACCAGTTTTGTGACCTTGAACAGGTGACTTAAACTCTTGGATCTTTAGTTTTATTATCTTTAAAATGAACCTCATAATATCACAATTATGAGCTTCTTTGGAGTATTAAATGAAAAACCATATACAGCCCTTGACATTGATGCTTGCCAATTTGAGTAGGTATGAGCGCCAAGTAGGTATTCATCAAGTGGTTGTAGTTTTAAGCCAACAACTTTTGAGTGCTGCGCAAAACAAAGTGCTCTATTCAGTGTTGAGGTGTGAGGGTCTTTGGAAGCTCCAAACTTTTATAGTACAAAATGGTCAGTGCTGAGGTGGCTTGAGGTTCCAAGGATTTTCTGTCTCCTCACTTTATCCCTAATTGAAAACTAATGTTCAGGACAAGCTGTGCTTTCACAGGGCTCTTTGGCCATAGAGTTCATGGAGTTGCATACTTTGCTTTCTACCATTTTATTGATGCTTTAGTCCCACATACACATGGAAGCTAGCAGTCTGTGGCTTCTAGGCAAGAGAAAGAGGTTGTTCCAGCTGGTAAACTTTGCTAAAACATACTCAGATCTCCAGTAAACCAGTTAAGTTCTGTCTGTTTCACGGCTACAGATCGCCGTTTGCTGCTCAGGCAATTCTGGCTTTGGTCACGGCATGTAAATGAGTTGGTGCTGAGCCTTAGATAAACTAAGGAATGAGTTAAGGATCATCAGTCATTAGGGTAATGGATAGATAAATTACCTGTTGTGTTTTTGTGTGTAAGAAGCAGAAGACCCAATTCAATGTGACTTGATGTAGTTATGGATAGGTAACTATTCTTTTCTTAGTTTTAATTTTCAACATTTTAAATTGAGATAACAACATAGGATTATCATAAGGATCAAGTGACAGTAAGTTCGAAGTGCTTACTTAAACCAATATTTGACGTATAGTAAGTGTTCAATGAATGTGAACTATTTTTGTTGGCATTGTCTTTTTCTTATTGAGGTTCAGAAGCAAAATACAACTTCTCAAGTATATAACCACTGGATTTTTGTCAAACCCAGTTTTATTCATAAACATTTTCTCAGGAGCTATGCTTTTGTACTAGAAAAGCATCCAAACAACTGTGCTCAAGTTCCTTCACTGTCTCTTACTAGTTCTAGGATTAAGCAACTTTTAATTCTCCCTGAGACTCATGTGCAAAATGCAATGAACAATACCTGTCTCAGAAGGTGTTGTGAGTGAGTGGTAAGTAAGATTGCATGTGTGGTGATTCTTGGCATAGTACCTGATACCCACTGATGTTTGTTGAGCCTTAATCTGAAGCTCAGTTTCCTTATCTATAAAATGGAGATGAAGAAACTTTCTCCAGATGTTTGTGATTAAATTAGATGAAAAATGCATTTATTAGTCATATTATTAATCTCTTATCACTATTATTTTTAGTAATAATATAATAATTATTGCTAATTACTACTATTAATCATTCTTACTGCTCATGTTATTTCTAAGTAGAATAGTATAGTTTCTGATCTTTTCATATCAAAGACATACTCATATGAAGAGATGGCTTAGAAATAACTCTTCAAACTCTTCAGCCCATAAGATTTTGTTCAGAGACACATTTAAGATATGTTAACCAAGTAAGTCACGTTTTAGCATGTAAAACTGTTCCTGAGCAAAATAATTTTCAAATCTCATTTAAAACTAGTGAGGGTAAAACTTAGTGATATAAAATGTGTTGTCCTGTTTGAGCACTTACAGGCTGTCTAGCTGCCCACCACACTTCAGGTTTTCAGAGCCAGCCTGTGGAACACCTCCACCAGCACTGGCATGCGACTTATTACTAAATGAGACAGTCTGTTCAGGCAAAGTTGCTTTGGTGGCTTTCATGCTGTTAGCTGTTGATGGACAGCCTATGTGCCTTTGTACTCTCAGATAACATTTATTCTTTGTCACTTTTCCTCCTTGTGAACTTTAAGTACAGATCTTAAGAGGTGTTTGTCTATTGGTATGCAAATTTCTACCATCATTTTTCATCCAATTATTTCCTGATGTGTCCCAGCCCTCTTGACTGGAAGCCAGGATCCACTCCATCAGCAAGATGTGTTTTGGTAGAAAACCAATAGATAGCCATTTTGCAGACATAACCCTAGAGCAATGTATATCACATGTATGGCCTTTTTCCCCCCATGCTGAAGAATTTCTACTACCCATAGTTTGGCTCTTATTAAAAGACCAACAACATCTGTCATGGACGTAAGGTATACTGCACATGAAACACAGTCAGATGACTTAGGTTTGAGCCCTGGCTCAGATCTTCTAGACGGGTGCCCTTGAGCAAGCTGTTTCTCTCAGACTTAGTTGCTTTAACTTACTTTTGAATCCCTGTAATGTCATTCTATCTTATTAATTGTGTTCTTGGGCTTTATGTTTATGATCAAAAGCTTTTGTGGGGGAAGCCGGGATGGCTCAGTGGGTTAGGCACTCACTTTGCAGCGCCAGGGACCGAGGATCGAATCCCAGCCC
The DNA here is from genome assembly GCA_004027555.1 of Craseonycteris thonglongyai. Classification (NCBI taxonomy): domain Eukaryota; kingdom Metazoa; phylum Chordata; class Mammalia; order Chiroptera; family Craseonycteridae; genus Craseonycteris; species Craseonycteris thonglongyai. The sequence continues at coordinate 40,603 of PVKE010008266.1, read as the reverse complement.
CGGCCCGTGCGGAACCATATGCTGAACTGGGAGCTCCCCCAGTTCAGTTCTCTCTCTGTATCTCTCTCTCTCTCTCTCTCTTCTCTCTTTGTCAAAAATAAATAAATAAATAAATATATATTTAAAAAAAAAACAATAAAAACTTTTGTGCTTCGATGAACACCATTAAAAGGTGAAAAGACAACCATTAGAAAATATTTGTAAATCATGTGAACTCAAGAACATGTGTAAATTATATGAATTCATGAGTGGTACCAGCTCATACAAAAGGGAGGGTCCAGCAGAAGTAACACCCCCTTTTTATGAGCCAGTAATGCTCCCGCAGAGCGTTATTTCTGCTAGACCCTGTATGTGAAAATTGGTACAACTCAACCATAAAAAGCCAGTTAACCAACTTAGAAAAATGGGCACAGGATTTGAATAGACATTTCTCCAAAGTAAATACATAAGTGACTAATATTTACATAAAAGTACACTCAACATCATTAGTCATTAGGGAAATTACAAATCAAAACCACAATGAGGGGATGCCTGGACAGCTCAGCAGGTTGAGCACTCATCTTGCAGCCCCAGGGTCTAAGGATCACATCCCAGTCTGGGCCCATGAGGACCTATATGCTGAACTGGGGTGTACCCAGTTTGGTTCTCACAGGGGTGAGCCTCCTATGTGGGAGGCCCCTGGTTTAGCTCCTGCTTCCCATGGGGGAGGCCACTGGCTCATGGGAATGTGCCTCCCATGCAGGAGGCCCCTAGCCTGGTTCCTGCCCTGTGCAGACCCACATCCACCTGTGAAATGAAAACTGTGTGGAATGCTGATGATGTGCAACTATGGAGACTGCTCTGGGCCCTCCCGCTTCTCTCTGTCTCTCTCTCTCTGTCAAAAACAATAAAAATAAATCTTACAAAAAACAAACAAAAACACACAATGAAATACCACTTCACACCCACCAAGATGGCTATAATGTAAAAGACAATACAGCCACTTCTCACTTCACGGCCTTCTTGTTTAATAACCACTCAGACCAGTTCTCCAGTGAGGGGAATTCTCATTTTTTAGTCTTTGTCTCGTTCCTCTAGTCAGTATTCACTACACAAAGCATTCTTCATCATGCAGGACTACATATTTTGTTTATAAGTGTGGTGTTGTGTGATTTCTATTGAAAAATGTATGCTCTATGGCACCACAACACAGCCACCTTTAAATTAGTTGCTTATTGACCAATTCACTTAACAACCTAGTTGTAGGAATGGAATTCAGCTGTTAAGTGAGAAGTGCTTATAACAAATTTTCGAGAGGATGTAGAGAAATCAGAACCCTCATACATCATTGATGATGTAAAATGCTATAGACGCTTTGGAAACAGTTTAGCTATTTCTCAAAATATGAAGTATGGAGTGATGATATGACCCACAATTTCACTCCTAGGTGTATATCCAGGAAAAATTAAAACATACAAAAACTTGTAGATGAGGGTTAATAAAAACATTATTTATATACAATGGCCCAAATGTCAAAACAGCTTAAATGGCAGTCACCAAACAAAACGTGCTATATTTGTAAAATGAAATATTTTTCAGGAACAAAAAGTATTTAAGTACTGGTACATGCTATAACATGAACAAATCTTGAAAACTTTAAGTAAAATAGCACACATATTATATGATTCTATTTATTTAAAATGTTCAGAATTGGTAAATTAATAGAAACATAAAGTAAGCTGTAGCAGGAGCTGGGGGAAAGGTGAATGGAAGGGTTTCATTTGGGGGTGATGAAAATGTGCTAAAATTAATGGTGATGGTTGTACAACTGTGAATATACTAGTAACTATTGTATTAGAGATTTTATAAAGTTGAAATGTATGGCATATGAATTATATCTCAAGAAAACTGTTCTTTAGAAAAAAACTTAAATTCTTTGATAGTCCTATGGAATTGAAAAATAAACTGGTAAGGAATGGGGTATTGTTTAAAAACCAAAGAAAGAAAAAAAGAAAAAGAATGTTAAGATGTCTTTTGTTTCTGTTTCCAAGAGTAAATGCCTAGTCCAGGGGTGGCGAACCTTTTGGCGATTGAGTGCCAAAGTTTATGAAATAAGAGTATACTCACTCGACTTGCGTGCCAACCCATCGAGTGAGATAGAGGTATCAATTATTTTTATGTCTATAAGAGGCACAGGATGTTTTTATAACAAAAAACAATGATTTTTTAAATGGTATTCACAATTATTTGTATTGAAGTTTAAATATTTTATTAGAGTGCATAACAAACGTAATTATATAAATTAAATACCACAGAAAATCTCTATCAGTCATTTATTACATTTTTATTTGGTGTAGAATAACATAATATTATAATAAAATTATAATTTATATGAAACAAAAAGGAAAAAAACATGTGACGGAATTAAATTACAATAATAAACATTAGTCGTCAAATGCACAGAGTACCCATGAAAATTAAAGAATCCTCTATCATTGTTAGTGTGATTTCTGTTGTGCAGAAGAAGACAGATGAATCACATTAGGTTTATATTTTGTTGTTTTTAACATTGCACAAGCTCCACTTGCTGCAATTATAAGTTGTTCACATGTTTCAGGTGTGACAGCAACGGGAGAGTAGAATACTCGAAAAATTTGACTCAATAGCCCCAACGCATTTTTCGTTACTCTGTGAGCATGAGTTAACCTGTAGTTGAAGATGACTAGATTTTTCTCCTCGAGCTGTTATTTTACAGTATGGCTTCATGCCATGTTTGTGTAATCTGAAAGCTTCATCTCCAATTATAACATAGGGCACTACTTTATTCGAACCAGGAAGTCTCTCATCTGGAGGAAATATATTTTCCGAAAGCACTTGTTTCCTCATGACAGACTTCGCAAAAATTCCACTGTCCCCCTCTTTTCCATATGACCCAACATCTATCTATTGCTATAAATTTACAGTTGGCATCAACCAAAGCAAGTAATACAACAGAAAAGTACTCCTTATAATTAAAAAACGTATACGGCGCTCTTCTTTGTCTTCCCATCTGCAACTTAGTAGATCAATTTTAGTTGTTATTTGGACCCTGTAATCTAAACTCACCGTGAAATTGCCCTTAGCGCCCTCCCAGCTCCGCGTGCCGAAATAATTGCTCCGTGTGCCACTTTGGGCACGCGTGCCATAGGTTCGCCACCCCGGCCCTAGTCTCTTACTGCGGTTGTGGTAGTGAATCAACCATGTCATCTTTAAAATTCCATTTATCTTGTCTTCACAGATAGCCTTTGCTAATTTTATATTTTCTTCATAATCTAAAAACAATCCTTTATTAGCATTCTCAAAAGTCATCATGCTGCCTTGGTTGGATTAAACAAACTAAATTCACCAATGCCTCTCTCTTTTCCATTTAGTCTTTCTTAACAATTGTATTGCCCCCTAAACCACTAGAAAAAATAAAAAGCCTTTTCCTAAAGGGGAGTTACTTAGAACATTCACCCTGACCCAAAATACTATTTTGATGAAAATGACTTCTATTTAATTATAAACTAGGCCACCTATCTTCTTTCTGACTAGCTGTAAGCTTGTGTGCTGACACTTGTTTTTATAAATGTATTCATTAATTAATTTTTCAATAAATATTTATTGAGCATCTACTTTGTGCTGGGCACTAAAGTAGGAACTAATAATAAAGCAGTAGACAAAAACACAGGAATCTTGTTTCTCTTGGAGTTACATGCTATTGGGGGGACACAGATGATGCATACAACATATATAGTATGTATGTTAGAAGATGATAAATGCTATGCACCAAAATACTAAAGCAAGGTAGAAAAGTGCTAAGGTAGGAGTGGTCAGAGTAGGCCTCCATAACAGGATGCCCTTTGAGCAATGACTTAAGAAAGTATGAGAGTGAGCCATGGTGGGAACTGGGGCTGAGCATCTAGGGCACAGAGAATATCCATTGAAAAAGTCCTGAGGCAGAAGCACGCCTGGCATGAGGCCAGTGCAGCCCAAACAGTGAGGAAAGGGGAACTTAATGAGCAGTAGAGTTAGGGAGCTAATGGGGATTATGTCTAGGGTCACGTAGAGCATTGTAAGGGCTTTGGCTCTCACTTTGAATGAAATGGGGCCCAATTGGAAAGTGTTTAGCTGATGAATGATGTTACCTGAGTTAGGTTTTTAAAGATTTATTTTTATTGTTTTTTGACAGAGAGAGTGAGACAGACAGAGAGAGAGACAGAGAGAAGAGGGAGGGCCCAGAGCAGTCTCCATAGTTGACAGCATTAGTTTTCCATATAGTTTCACTCCACAGGTGGGCACTGGGCTGCGCAGGGCAGGAACTGGGTCAGGAGCCTCCTGCATAGAGCCTGGCAAGAACTGAACTGGCGGCACACCCCGGTTCAGCATATGGGTCCGCCTGGGCCGGGGCCGGGATTTGATTCTCCGGCCCCCAGGCTGCAAAGGGAGCGCTCAACCTGCTGAGCCATCCCAGCTTCCCAGGTTTTTAAAGAATTACTCTGGTTGCTACTTTGAAAAGAGACTGTAGTGGGGCAAAGACATAAGAGGAGGAATAGTTAGAAAATAGATTTTCATATCTAAGTTTTGATTATCTATGTACCTGAATATATTTTTTATACCTGTTTCTGCCATTACATAAAATAGTTATCAAGTCAGCTTCTCTGAGACATTGTGAGGTTTGGGAAGTTGAAACTAGGCTAATCTGAAAGACATGAGATATCTCTTTTAGGAGAACAGATCCAATTATAATAGAGGATTGTCAATATCTAGAACAATGATAAATTAGACTAAGTCCCACAACGAGGGAGAAAGGGGCAGCCATTCAGACATCTTTTCTCATTGGATTGCAAACCAGTATTTGTCAGTGCGTGCCATAGCAATGCTAATATTCTATCCAGAGATCCAGAATGCTGCAACTCCTTGTCCCCTCTGTTGTATGTCTTTGGGAGATTGCTTTAGCTCTTCAGGGATCTGAGCATCTTTGAACCTGTTACTGCTGTGCTGTGTTAATGATGATTTCTAGTGGCCTTCAAAGGCTATTGTAGCTGCTTCAAGGCCAGTCTTCCTGGGACAGAGGTAGAAGTTTAAATACACATCAGCAAGCTTAGAGCAGTCAGGAGTGTTGGTCCCGAACCTGGACAAAGTTGAATTTGTTATTCCAGTCACACTGTCATTTCTTTGTGTAACATAGACATTTTCTTTGCTCTGTAATCTCCTGTGATGAAAAGGACTTATAATCTCTCCAGGGTTTTCGCCTTTGTTGTGGTAGAACATATGTCATTCAGGAAATCTGACCCCATGTGTTAGGTGTTCTTTCATCATGCTCTGAATGGACTAAACAACGCAGAATGAGTCAGACCGGAGGCTTGGTAGCTCAAAACGCAATGCAAAAGGTAGGAGAGAGAATTTCATTCGATTAATCTGATCACTTCTTTTGGTTAAATGAAGACCCAAAGACATGCTGACATATCACCAGGCATATAGGAGAAAATGCAAAATGAGAGGGAAAACAGGATACTGTTTAAAGGGAGATTTTTTCAACAATTTTGGAAACTCAAATGCTTTCCTTTTCTGAGGTAAATTAGAGGAAATGCTACACACGCTGGGAATTTATCTTTCAGATCTGACTGCAATTCAGTTTTCTCATTTGCTATCTAAAAGAAACTACTGATAATTTTCTGGTTGAATGCTTATATGTTGAATTCTAAGTCATTTGTATTTGTATCAAAAACGGTATCTACTCTGCAATGGGAAGTGGCATGCCTTCAGAAAGAAAAATAAAAGGACAAAGAGCTAAGCAATAACTATGTGGCAGCAAGAACGCAGGGAAATTGATGAAAGTGAACTGAATTCCTGAGTGGTGAGATATTGATAGAGCAGCAGCTCCTCCAGGATGTTGCATGTTAGTGATTTGCCTCCTCCCCGGCGACATTCGTGGATCTGGTAGGTATTGGTAATGCTGTGAACAACCAACTTTATCTGACGGTTCAGGAATAAAGCTGAGGCATGGTTTCATGTCTAAAGTCACTGAACAATCAAAAATAAAAAATTAGCAAAAAAAAAAAAAAACCTGGGGAAAATGGAATGTTTTGTAAAATTCTATGATTTTTTTAAAAGAAAAAGTAGAGTACATTCATATATTAGAATATTTTTACATATATATTTTTTAAGTTCCAGGCATAGATAGTGAATTAAGTGGAGGCTTTCTGCTAGAATAAATGATCTGTTTTGTCAGGCCAGAGAAAAATTTGTGAATGTTTTTTATTTTTTTTCCACTTGAGTTTTAAAATAAGACCGTTTTTGAAAAGCTTTCCTCTGTTAGACTTTCACAAAAAGACATAGGTAATGAGCCATTACTACAAAGTGTTAAGATTTTTTGACTACTCAAATATATATTTTTTATGTGGCTAATAAATAGTTGAGTATTTTTAAAATCCTATTTCTTAGAGCTCTGGGAGAGATGTAAAATACTTTGCATTGTTTATATATTTCAATTTTTTATGAATTGTGTTTTGATTTTGAGAGTTAAGACAGTAAGAAACCTGGAATTGTGGGTAGGCAGGAGACAACAGGTATTGCAAATTAGAACCAAGCAATGATTTGTGTGAATTTTCACTGATTTACTCTTGTGTCATCTCATAGTCCCAGATTTATATATACATCAAAATAGAGAAAAAGTAAGCATGTTTTAAGCATAGTTATTACTTGTTCAGAAATTATTTAACTTTTCGACTATTCTGAATGCCAAGACTTCTAGAGAGCAGAAATGAGGGCTGGCGTAGTTATGGTGCTTAGTGCTTGGCATAGGCTGCAGGCAGGTCAGTCAATGAGTACTTTTGCTGGTGTTAAGTAAATCAGGAAAGCAAAGCACTTGTATTTTTAATTTTGAACCTGATTAGTTCTTATAAATAAGACCACAATTTTTCCTGATCATATTTTTTAATGAAGTCCATGAAAATGTAGAGGACATGAAAAGAAAAGGAACTTAGAATTTTTCTCTTCCCACCAAAAATGGAATTCAAAAGATAATTAGGAAAAAAATTTTTTTACCCCATTTTAATATAAATTTATTTGAAATGGTCTTGAACTTTAAGGAGTAGAACCTTAGTGGTCTGTGGAGAAATAAAAAAGAGGAGGTTTATTAAAACTAAAAACTTTTGCTTAGACAGTTAAATAGGTTTCTTGATGGTTTCAGAGCTATGAGATAAAGAAATGTCGTGAATTTCTAAAAAGAAGATATATTTTAAAAGGTAATAACTTTAAACTCATCTAACATAAAAGGGGACAAAATACCTGTTAATATCTTAATGGACCTCATATTTGGGAAATGTGATATTGCTTCAATGAAACAGACATGGCCTAGAAAACTAGAATGATATAGATGAAAATCCCAGCTTCCTTGTTTACCAACTATATGACCTTGCGCAGGTCTGAGCACTAATTCTCTTGTGTGTAAATGAAGTTTTAATGCTTCCCTTGAAATGTTATAAAAATTAAGTGATGCACAAATCCCCTAATAGTTACTGGCACTTATGAAGCACTCAATAAATACTAAGTTTATATTAAGAATTAAATATGAAAAATAATATAGGTATTATGTGTTTGATTGTGGTATTCAAATGAGATATAAAAGTATTTTAGCACAGTGCCTTGTCCAAATAATTAAGTCAACAAATATTAAATATAAAAATATTAAAAAACAGCACATATTTACTGTTTGTCTCATCACCACAATATTATTTATAAATTGGTTAGCATTTTGTTGAAAATCCAGAAGATTCTTTAGTAATAACTCGTATTCTGTCCAAACCATCTTTTTAAAAAAATTCCACTTTTCCATTAAAAAGGCTGATTCATTCCCCCTTCCAATATACATTTGTTGAGAACATACTGTATACTAGGTACTATGCTAGGCTTCTGGGATCCAGTTTTTTAACCATCAGATAGAATAAACCTACAAATAAACCAACAATTATAAATCCATATATTAAAACAATAATAGAACACATAATGCAACACATAGATGATGGACTATAGAATTGTACACCTGGGACCTATATACCTATATAACCAATGTCACCTCAATGAAATTAACAATTAAAAAAAAATAGATGTGTGCACAGCCTGTGTTGGCCACACCTATGTCAGATTGGGGCATAAAAGAGATGACTCATAACTAGAATTCTGATGGATAAGTAGGCCATCACTAGACAGAGAATCAGAAGAAAGAGGTCTCTTCCAGGCATAACAAAGCTTGGCATTATTCATTTGCAGGGCGTGGGGTGAGGGTGGGGGGACCATTGCCATTTCAAATTATAAGAGGGAATTGATTGCCTGAAATTATGCTAAAGAGGCAGACAGAGCTAGATAAGCTCTTATAATAGCCTCAACTTTATATACTGATAGCTAAAAAGGTCTTAACAGCAGAGAAGGACTTAGCCAGTGTGAGGGGCCAGGTTGGAGGCAGAGACTGGTTATGGAAACAAAAGGGCTTCCATGAAAGTAGAGTTGTATTCTATCTTTTGGAGGAAAAAATTCATGCAAGTGATGCTAAACCCATAAGAGTCTGCATTTATCAAAATCACTTGCTGTTAATTCTCAGGTGGCAATTTGCAATGATCAAAATGGACCATCACAATTTGATTGCTGAATTGTAAGTGGTAAAGTGTTTTTGAGGTTCAACAACTAAAGACTTGGAAACCAGCTTAGTGTATCCTTCTAAGATCTCTACGTGATGAGGATTTATATGTTCTCATACAACTTCTTAAGAGTTCAGTGTAAATTTATTTTTTTCCAGTTGAACTCATTTGACTTACATATTTTCTATTACATTGCCTGTATTCTTTTCTACTGAACAGTGAATTCAGGTGAGAAAATAGCATTGAGCTCTACATTTTCAATTACACCCACATTATTTAATTATATATAAATAATCACTTAAATACGGTAGGGAAACTAAACTTTAAAAGACCACTAAGGGAAATTCTTTAGCAATGAGAAGAATTATGTTTATAGGAAAATTACCTACCAGTTTATTTGTTTTATATGTATCTATTTTGTACTATATGATCTCTAAAGAAGACCACACCTATGTTTAGTGTATTTAGAAGGCAGAATATGGGTTTAACCGAAAACCCTTGGCTACCATGGCAATTATATTAGAAGCTAAGGTGTAGATTTGTAAATGTCTCTAGAAATCAGTGAATAATTACCCTGCAGTGTATTTTTCACAGGTAAGCACTGCACAGAGGCTAATATTCAAACTGTGCAAGAGCTAATTTTTAACAACCACTAGGTAACAATTTTGTGTGTAGTTTCATTCTGAAGGATACTCTTTGTTTTTTGTTTTTGTTTTAGCTGAAAGAGGGCCCTTTGCTTTAACTGCCCAAGCCAACATGAGAAAAAATATGCCTGAGATCAGGTCTCTGTAATGAACATAAAAACCAGTAAAACTTGAATACTCATAAAAATTCAAATGTATTATCTTTTATTGACAGTCCCTGATTTCATTCAGACAGCAGAACAACTCATTGCAATCTAAAGCTAATTTATTTAGCTGGAATGTAAACACCTAAGACTTGCAGGAGTGTATATAAATTTTGTTTTATTTTTCCATGCTGTGGACATTGTCCTTCTCTTGAGTCTTCAGCCAAAGCACAAACAGTATGAGTGGAAGCCTGTGAGCCTACTTTGATGAGAAACATTGTGTATAATATTTGAAGAATTACATTGCTTACTCCTTCCTATGCTATTTAAAGGAACTGCATATAGTCCTCACATAGAGCACACACTACTAAGGCTGAGTCAACTATCAATCATCGCAGTATTCACTGTGCTCAGCATTAAGCTAGGTGTCAGGGTATGCAAAAGAAGTGTGAATGCACTTGCTTTAAATTTGGGGCAGAAAAAGTGAAGTTTGCTATGAGACTAGTTTTTTGAAAAGTCAGGCAAAGGGGTTTCTTTTGTTTGTTTGCTTGCTTTTTCACTAGAGAAAAGACCAAGAAGGAATACATATTTGTATTCAATATTAAAAGCTATGTAGTCCTTAGTAGTATAAGCTGGTTAAAGGCAGTTGGCTCAGACTATTGTCATCTCAGTAGAAGACCTAAAATTACCCTGACAGGTGATTGCAGGGAGGATGTTAGCTTGCTTCTAGAACTTTCCTCTGTCAGAAAGGCGGTTTCCTGTTTCACTGCACAGTTGAATCAATGTAAGCACAGTTACTGAATCTGAAGACAGACTGAGGAAAAATTCCAAGGTTGGAGGTCACTGGCAAAGAAGCAGAAAACTAATCTGATAGAGAACTCCTTGAGAACCCTCACCCCACCCCCCACCCCCCCAACACACACACACAAAACCACAGATCTGATACTGCAGTAGGGTGTAGGCCATCTGAAAGCTGTGGGGACTTCCACTCATAGAAATTCCCTGCCATGGATCATAGCTCCCCAAAGTAAACTCTGTTGTACCAATCACAGTAAGTTAGTGTGACGGCTAAGACTTCCCTCTTTGAATAATGAAGTAATTTAATTTCTTTGTGATAATTAAAGTTAGAAGAAAATAAAGAACTCTACTCTTCAACTTATCCAAGTGATCAGAACACTGGTGAAATTAAGCATTCCAAAAGATAATAAAGGCCTAAAATTAGTATTTCTATCAAGGTTATTTGTGCCAACTAATTAAAAATTAGCTTTTGAATTACCATGCCTGTTAAATCAGTTTTTAGTAAAACAATGCTATTGTATTTCATATAATATAGTTTTATGTAAGCAAAATCTTTCTCAGATTTATGCATTATTCAAACCAGTGTGGGTGGTGAGCAAGAAAACATTCTAATCATCTAATCACAGCTAACCTCAAAATTAATCTTTCTTTTCTTTATGATAGATTGAAACTGCATTCATTCTTTAACTGAATAGTCATTGAGGGTGCTACTTTAATATGCTCTGTACTTGGTGCCCTGGTAATACAGTGCTTACTAAGAATTTGTCCTTGCTAGTTTTTTACCTAGGAGGAGCTTGTTCTTCAGTAAGAGAGATGGGCACATGTTAATTAGAAAACAATCTGATGTACGACTATGGAGAATGCTCTGGGCCCTCATACCTTCTGTCTGTCTCTCTCTCTCTCTCTCTCTCTCTCTCTCTCACACACACACACACGTACACACACACACACACACACACACCTTCTCTTAAACAATTAAAAAAGAAGAAAAAAACAATCTGAGAAATTCCATAAAAGAACGATGCAAAAAAGCTCCATGAGCCCCAAGAACAGCTAGCACTGTCTTCACAGAGGAGAGGCCATTTGATTTGGGCCTTTCAGGATGATTAAAAATGGGGACATTCCAGATAAAGAGAAAAGCAAATGCAAAGGAGATTAAAATAGGCATGACTGGTCCTGGAAAAAATAAGTCGATATTAGGGCTTATGTGTATTTATTTTCTGCCCCACTTCTTCCCACATCATGCCCTACCTCAAACTGGAATGTGAACTCCATGTAGGCAGGGAATTTTGTCTGTTTAGTTGATGCTTATATCCTACATGCTTAGAACAGCATCCAGCCCATATTAAGTGCTCAGTAAATACTTGTTAAAAGATTGCATGAGTATATGTGTGTGTGTTTGAGTTGTAATTGTGTAACTTGGGAGTTAGGCATCTCCACGAGTTCAAGTGATTTTGGAGAGATGGCATGAAATGAGCCTTGGTCTTTGATCCTCTTATATCCTTGCCACTACTTGGTAGGAGGAGGATATTGTTTTAAAAATAAGAGTTTTTCTGTAGGCTTTATTCTGTCAGCAGCAAAGTTTCAAATACCTGAAAGATTTTGGGTTTTTTGGTTTGGTTTTTTTTTTGGTTATTGAGAAGTGTTATAAGCTGCCGGCAGAAAAATGTTAAGTTTAGACTTGTCCACAGACATTGGAGCCAGATAGTAACTATCTAGGCTACGCAACATTTTAGGCAATCCCATTCAAGAGTATTTATTGTACATCCTTGGTGTTGGTTTCCAAGTAAGCAACAGGAATGTCCCGTGGCCTTTGTTTAAGGTGAGGTGCCATGATGGCTCAGGAAACAAAGCTTTGGAAAGGTCATTACAGACTTCAGTATGTTGTGAAAATCCAAACTTTAAGGCATGTAGTCAAAAAGCAGTTTTTAAGATACAAAGAACAAACCTTAGAATTAGAATTCTCACTTAAAAATACTATGAAGTCACATCACAGTGCCTACCATTCCTGTGAAAAAAAGAGAAAAAGGAAGAGAATAGATATGCATCTCTGGTTCTCTCATATATCATTTGAACAAGATCATGATAGGTGACATATTCTGAAATTTCCATGTAACAGCACCCCCTCCCCGAAAACAAACAAGTTCAAAATCAAAGAAAAGATATTATTTAAAAATATTAAATAGCTATTCTATGCCAGGTTAAGGTACTTTATACACATTTATTCTTCAATAAAACCTATTTGATAAATACTATAATTCCTATATTACAGATTAAAAATTGAGGCTTAGATGATGTTAATTTTCCCATTTTCATGAAACAAATAATCTAAACACAAACTCAGGTCTATATGATTGCAAAACTCTTGCTCTTTATACCATGTGACAGTGCTTTAATTATTATTTTTTATAAAGTTTATAAATATGTATTGTATTTAATGAATATATTTAAATTATTTTTTGTCCTTTATAAAAAGAAAAATAATATTTACCAGTTTACTTAGAAATATTTGGTGGTGATTAAAAATATTTTGATTGTTTACAAAACAACAGTTCCCAAATTTTCATCAAATTCATGCTACAGGCAAGAAGGCATTTATATAAGGCATATTGTATGCTGAAGCTGATATAAATAAAAGAAAGACTCTCAAGGACCTGACATTAAGTTTGGATAATGAAGCATGTATGTTCAACATCTAGTCTCCATAAATCAATCATTTGACAGAATAAATAAACCTTTATTTCTCACTGTTTTGATTAAGTCAAAGTCACTGATTTGTTGGTGTTTGCCTACTTCACAGGGAAACTCACCCAGCATATTTCTTTCTTAATATCAAAAACCCTATCAGATTGTGAAAGGCTAGTCCCAGACTATCTAAGTACCTGTACATCCTTGGAGAAGAGTGACTCTTTTCTCCTTCATCTGGCAATGGATAGGATAGTGGAACTCTGTCAGTGCACATGGATTAGTTGGAACACAGAATACAAGGGGTAGGGAGTAAAGACTGTTCACAGAAAGAGAAGTTACATGGAAAAGAATATCCAGTATTACGGCATGGAGAGTAAGATCTACCCACTGACAAAAAGGGACCTCCATCAAGGGCTGCTCAGACATAAAAATTGTATTAGAATCAAAGAAACATATACCATAGCAAACATACAATAAATATAAGCTAACCTTTTGCTCACCATTGAATTTGCAGTATCTGAGATGATACAGTTGTCAATCAATAGTTTCTGAAAGAATTAATAAATGATCCAGGATATTCAATTCATTTGGACAAATGTAGTTGTCAATACATGATTAATTAGTTTCCTGTGTGGGCTAATGTAAGCTCTCATCTCTGGCATCACTACAATTTCTGATTGAAGTGGTAGGCTCTATATACCTTAGAAGAACAGGGAACCCTCATAATGTGTTGGTTTTAAATATGTCTATCTGAACCTGATTCTAGGATTTCTAATATCCTTTCTCATGACTCCAGAATTCAGTGCCTATTTTCTTCATTGAAAGGAGGTCTAGAAGGAAAGAAAATGGGGCCTAGCTGTCCAAGAAGCCCTGGAAAGAGCCATTTCTGTTCCATGGAAAATATTCTAAAATCTCTTTGATAAGGTAGATCAGCTGTATTCATAGCTATTAACATTCATTGATTGATTTAGTATTTTTCAAGAACAGCATGTCATTCTGTGCCTAGGGGAAATAGAAATGGACAACATGTAGTCATTACTCTTCAGGAACACACACTCAAGTAGGGAGAAAGCAGATGTGAGTGAATTAATATTACTGCAATCGGCTATCTCTTAATAAAAATATGTGTTAATAGGAATTAGATGGTAGAGATGGAGGAAAAGGGCAGAAACTATGTGAAAACTTGAAACAGCACAGTTAGTTGGTTGAACTTGAGTGACACGAGTGTGTATTATGACTTTTGCACATCAAGAAGATAATGTTAGAAGATAAAGACAAAACACATATATAGGGATTTGTTGTGACATGCTAAAGAACAGAGACTTTTTCCATAAAAGCTTTGAGAAGTCATGCAGGTTTTTCAGCTGGGAGTGGCATGGTTCAGATTTATCAGTTAGAAGGATGATCATATATGTAAAGCTCAAATCATAGAAAATGGTTAGGAGGCTGCTGCTGTAATCCAGGAAAGAGATGATAATGACGTCAGCTAGGTCATCTATGGCCAGTTAAAGAGGAAATCAATTCAAGAAAGGTAAAGAAAACAATGTCTGCATTACATAATCACTTGGGCAGTTACTTACTTGTTTATGACACTGGCAAGATTTGGCCGGCCACTGGCTGATAAGACAGATTTCCCACAGCTGTGAAATGGTCCTATTTGCTGTTATGAGTACTGGTAATTAGACATGGAATGAAGGATGATTCTCAAGTTGCTAGTTTGGTTTTCTCTGTGAATTTTATGTTTTTTACATGTGCTTGCATGCATGTGTGTGTTTCCCCACTGCCTAGCATAGTATTTGGCACAGAAGTACAATAATGCACATTTTTAAACAAGTATCTAAAAATAATAGCTATCACATTTAGAGTGCCTACAAGGTGTTTATTCATGTGTCATTTCATTTCATTATAATTTTGCAGATTGAGTCATTCAAGGATATGTATCTATCAAGAGATGAATACAAGCCACATCCACCAAGCCTTAGTGCACATAGCATTACCATTATGATACATGAAGGGAAAGGATAAAGGAAAGATGCATGTAGTGTTGGGAGAAACTTTATGGCTGAATCGTTGGTTAGGAAGCTCACTCAGCTTTGTAAATAATGTACAATATATTTTGTAGCTTTAGCTATAACTTATTGTTTGTTTTACAGGTAAATGAATAGAAGAGGGTAGAAAAAAGAAGCTTATTGTTTAAATCTAAATAATAAAGAGCACTTTCAATACCCTGCCTTGGGTGAACATAACTGACTGGAAAGACATTTGTTATCCTAGCTAACCTAAACTTTTAGTGCTGATATCTAAACACATGTTCTCTTGTTTATTCCTCATTGAAAAAATAAGTTTCTTGCATCATGGCCTTTCCTATTTTTGGAGTCTGTTATTAAGTTAGACATGTATACATCATCTATAATATTACCTGCTTTGATAATAACTGAGTGAACTGATGATGATGATTTTGATAATATACAATGGCTGAAGTATTGTTTTCTATATTTCTTGTTCTTGGTCAGTTTGACTTTCTAGACTAAAGGACTTTGGATGCTATTCATTTTGGCCACATAATCTTGCGATTGATGTTGGGATTTCTCCCTTATTTTCCTTCCCAGTTTTCTCTCTATTCCACTTCACATGTATCACCAGCACTGTTTGCCAACAGACACAGCACAAGGGAAGGGGAAGCAAGATAGCAGTCAGTCCTATAGTCTTCACTTGAGAATGTTCTATGTTTGGCTCTTGTAGGCAGCTTTGAAAACAAAAATCCACTTTAATGATGTTTATTAGTTAGATTTGCTATGATTAGCCTTTAGTATCCTTAATAATTTAAAGTTCCCTTCAGAGAGAGAGCGAGAGATAGAGAAGACCTTTACTTTAAAAACTATATAATTAAAGTGTTATGTTTTTTCAGATTTTAATATGCTATTCTTTACTCAGGCAAGTAAGACTATTACTAAGAGACACTCAAAATGTCAGTAAATAATACGTAGTGCTAAACAACAACAAAAGCAGTTGGCTCTGCTTTCTTTTAGTTTTATTTTGAATGTTTTTGAAAGAAATATTAATTCAAAGAGCACTACTTTCCTTCTTATCGATATCAAAGTTTATTTTGTTGTAGTTGTTGTTATTGTTGTTTGCTATTTTCTAAATGATAGTAAAGCTATGCTTTATATGTATCTATATATTTTTCCCTGGACATTTGGGCATTTCTTAGAAACTGGTTAAAATTTAACATTAGGATTTTATTAGTGTTTTCAAAAGATGTAGTAGTTTGATTGTTTTGAATTTTTATACAAAATATATGTAGAAAATGATCTTTAATAATTCAATAACTGAAATATTGAAGGAAATGCCTCCCATATTTAAATTAAATAGTTTTGTAAGCATTCTTTTGTTTAATTTAGTTTTAATTGCATTATTAATTGTCATGAACAAGATATTCCTAGGGAAAAAGCTGAACAGATCATCTAATTGCAGCTTTTACTGCTTTGAATGATAAAGTGCCTTTGATTTGGTGCCGAGCCAGGAGGGCTTGATTGATAATATCTGTCTCAGATGTCACCCTGGGAGAAAAGAATAAAACCTCAGTAGACTTGGTGCATTGCAGCTGTCTCCGCTGCTCCAATTTCTCTGCCCCATTGACGTCATTGGGAGGTTTCAAACCAGTCCAGAGTGTCTAGTAAACCTGCACATAAATGAAATGAAGAAACAGAAAAACACTGATTCAAAACCCAGCCCTCACTCCAAAGAGGTAGCTGTTATGTTTTCTCAGATAATGGGCTGATGTTTTCTCCTCCTGGCACTTAAAAAAATTTTTTTTAATGTCACCAGTCAGCCAGAAATGTGGGAAAGCCCCCGACAAGAAATGTGAATTGCATAAACCCTTCCAAAATCAGATTATAGACCAATGAGCCAGCCACATTGGTCCAGGGTTCTCAGATATCATAACCTGCATCCAGCTTGCTGATAAGATCAGGAATATCTAAAGCAGAAAAATATCAGGAATATCTGAAGCAGAAAGGGGCATGGGAAACAGCTTTGTCTGGGGCAAGATTGCCCTACCTACTCAGGCTACCTTCTAACACCATTTTCTCCTCTTTTCTATTTATGCTTAGTCTTTTCTAATGAGTTCTAAATGAGGGGTGCCCATGGATATGATCACAGAGTTCAAGTATTTTCCATGGAAGATGACAAACTCCTGTAGTTTTGTATTTTTAATGAATTTAGCAGAGAAAATACCCAGGAGGAAGCAGAGGAAGAAAAATAATACCTTTAGCAATTTGTTGTGTGTATGTGGTTTTTTTTTTTAAGCTGCTATATTGGCTTATTTAAATATGATAAACTCAAAATAATTTATCATAGAGAATCTTTCTAAATGCTGTCACATAACTTAGTGACTTGATGAACATGGATATTAAAATACAAGAGTGGGCTGATAAATTTTGCCTCCACTGTAGTATTTTTTTTTTGTTATATCAGACATAACTGGCTATAACCAGTTCTGTGTAGTCACATGGTGTCTCCCCTCCACCATTCTTGACCTTGCACACACAGATGCTTACATTTTTCACCCAATGCTCATCACAATGATAGAATGTTCAAACCCAAACACAGTCAACATGACCTTCCCAGCCAAGGCCTAACCTTTGAACTTTCCAGCTGAGGTGATCTGTAATGGCAGCATTCCATGGGCTGCCTTTCATTCTTACAGTCATCATGATGGACCCAAGTTCCATCACCTGTAAATAATCTTCTTTAAGAAGTCCTCGCTTGCTTTTTCAAAATGTTCCAGGAGTTCCCAAGAAATGCAAACTCTCTGTTTTTATTTGATCAGAAAGCATATGTGATACCCACCTTGCACAAACTTTGTGGACTCCAAGAACACTAATGTATCCCCCTCTCTCCTTAGAAATTCCTAACTTGTCAGCAATTCCTTTAATTTGATGCAATGATTTCTGCAGATCAGATCTTCGTGCGATCTTGATTTAGCCAATTACTTGTAGTCGTAGGCCTTCCATTTCATGGTGTGTCACTCAAATCTGCTTGCCCCACTTCTCCATCTTTGAACTGCCTTTCCCAGCATATTGCTGTACTCACATCAACACACTGATCTCCATAAATGGCTTGCATTCATCTGTGAATTTTAAATGGAGAAACTTTTTTTATTGTTAATAATTCAATAACAGCACGCTGTTTGAATCAAACATCTGAACACTCTTCTATTTTGATGTGCACTGGAGTAAAATGTAAGCATCTGTGTGTTCAAGGTCAAATATGATGGAGGGGAGAGTCCACGTGCCTACACAGAACACGTTATATCCAGATATGCATATATAACATTGGAGGCAAAATTTATCAGCCCACCTACATATATTATAAGGCAGATTAAGCTACAAGGTGTAACAATTAAGTTCACAAACTTGCCATTATGTGTTTACATTGGCCGCACTGTACAAACAACGCAGTTTTGTTATATCAGTGTCTCATAGCTATGTTCATGTTGATATGTGATGGTATCTTGCTGAATGGCATTCATTATTGTTGCATGTTTTTGTGTCTCATCGTTAGAATGTTGGAGCTTGGATTAGAGCAATATGCAAAAATTTAATTTCTTACAAAATTTGGCAAGAGTGGCAGTGAAATCAGGGGCATGTTAGTCCAAGTTTATGGGGATAATGCCATGAAGAAAACAGCAGTGAACAAATGGATTAAATGATTTTCTGAGGGAAGAGAAAGTGTCACTGATGAAGAGAGGTCAGGGCAGTCAGTAATGAGCAGAACTGATGAAAACATTGCAAAAATTCATTGAATTGTGTGTCAAAACTGTTGGCTGACTGTAAGAAGCATAGCAGACCAAGTAAACATCAACAAACAGAAAAATCTTCACTGAAAATCTTGGCATGAGAAAGGTTTGTGCAAAAATGGACCTGAAGGAGCTCACTGATGAACAGAAGCAAAGGAGAGTCAAAGTTTGCCAAGACCTTTTGGAGAAGCAAGAAGATTTTTCGGGTGGTGTTATCAATGGCGATGAAACATGGGTGTACGGATACAACCCTGAAACAAAGCATCCAAGTGCACAAGGGAAGTCAGCCAATTCTCTACAACCAAGAAAGTTGACTCTCTCTCTCTCTCTCTCTCTCTCTCTCTCTCTCTCTCTCTCTCTCTCTCTGTCAAAAATAAATAAATAAATATAGAAAGAAAGTTGTGTGAGTCCAAATCAACAGTCAAAACAATGTTGCTAACCTTTTTTTCTTTGAAGATTTATTTTATTGTTTTTTAGAGAGAGAAGAGGGAGAGCCCAGAGCAGTCTCCATAGTTGTACATCATTAGCTTTCTACATAATTTCATTCCACAGGTGGGCATGGGTCCATGCTGGGCAGGAACTGGGGAGGGGGCCTCCTGTATGAGAAGTGCTCCCATGGGAACTGGGGGCCGAACCAGTGTACTCCCACATGGGAAACTTTTCCTGGTGTGCTCCCCACACCAGTTCAGCATATGGATCCACACAGACTGAGACTGGGACCGGGAATGGATCCTTGAACCCCAGGGCTGCAAGACCAGTGCTTAACCTGCTGAGCCCTCCTGGCCTCCCTGCTAAACTTTTTTGATATCAGAGGAATTGTTCATTATGAATTTGTACCAACTGAATGAACAGTCAACCAAGTTTAATATTTGGAAGTGCTGAAAAGGCTGTGTAAAAAAGTTAGACAAAAATGACCTGAACTTTTGCCAGCAACTTATGGTTCTTGCATCACAACAGCGTACCAGTTAACAGCGTACTATCTATGAGGGAGTTTTTAGCCAGTAAACAAATAACTGTGCTAAAACACCCTCTCTACTCACCTGATCTGGCCCCCAATGACTTTTTTCTTAACCCAAAGATAAAAGAAATATTGAAAGGAAGACCTTTAATGACATTCAGGACATCAAGGATAATATGAGGGCTCTGATGGCCATTCCAGGAAAAGAGTTCCAAAATTGCTTTGAAGGGTGGACTAGGTGCTGGCATTGGTGCATAGCTTCCCAAGGGAAGTACTTCCAAGGTGATCATAGTGGTATTAAGCGATGAGGTATGTAGCACTTTTGCTAGGATGAATTTTTGAACTTAACTGTCAGACCTTGCAGAGGCATGCGGCAAAGTAATGGCATCTGATTAATGCCTCTTCACTGAAGCAGCATGTCACATAAAAACTTTACCAGTGGTACTTCAATAGATAAATATGGTGGGTGTGGCCACTGGGGACCAAGGAATCTGCATGAACAGAAGTCAAATAGAGAAGATGGTTTGACGGGTGACAGCAATAATACTAAGGATTTTATTTTGAAACTGAAGGCTGGGATCTGGTAAAAGTTTGGGTAGAGCGGTTAGTGGCAGACTTTAAATGATGAAGTTATAATAATGGTACATTTAAAAAAATGTTTTAAGCTATAGCCATGTGTAAGGTATGAGAGAAAAGAAAACCTGGCTCATGGTGATAACTGCTTCTATAAAAATCTAAAGGGGGGAGTTTGAGAAGTTGGATATGCTGGGTTCTAGGAATTCATTAATTCATTTAAAAGTATTTATTGAGCACCCACTGTCCATAGCACTATTCTAAGTATAAGAGTCTGACAATCACAGACCGATAAACTCCCTGCCTTCGTAAGACTTTCATTCTATAAAGGAAGAAATAGAAATAAGGTGACAAATGTAACAAATGCTACAGGGCTAGAACTAACAGCATTTAGTGACAGGTGGTTCTGAATGGAAGAAAAATCAAGGCTGACCTGAAAAATTACCTACTTGCAATAACATGCCTCATAGCCTGTGAGCTAAAAGTACATTTACTCTATAGAATTAGCCTTCTTTGTACACTGTAATAACCCTTCACATGGATACCACTCTAGTTCAAATCTGTTGAGGTATGAAAACATGTTTGGCAAAACACCAAGTCATACATAAATATTATCATTATTAGTTGTGAACTGTTTTTTTTCTTTAAGATTTATTTTTATCATTTTTGACACAGAGAGAGAGACAGAGACAGAGAGAAGGGGGAGGGCCCAGAACAGTCTCCATAGTTGTACATCATTCGTTTTTCCACATAGTTTCATTCCATAGGTAGGTGCGGGGCTGCACAGGGCAGGCACTGGGCCGGGGTCTCACCCCAGTGAGAACCAAACTGGAGGCACTCCTCAGTTCAGCATATGGGTCTGCACGGGTCAGGGCTGGGATTCAATCCTTGGTCCCTGGGGCTGCAAAGTAAACGCTTAACCCACTGAGCCATCCCAGCTTGCCCATGAACTGTTTTTTTTAATGTAACTCTATGTCTTTATTCTAACAAAATATGAATATTTCAGATTGACTAATTATGTAAATTGTTTTTATTTTACTTATCAATTTAGAAGCAGAGTCAAAATATGTTTCTATTCATTATGTGTTTTCAAAGAATCTCAAGGGTTAATTTTAAAGAAATGTTGCTTGAAACTTACCTTGCCATATAACCTTTTCATCTTGTTGCTGCTGTGGTTTCTGCTTATATACTAATGCAAAATACATGATGAAAAATGTTAGTATGTATTGTTCAAGAAACTACTAAAACTAGTGTGTAGCCTGCCAGCACCTCAGGGCGAAGGCATGCACCTCTGCCTTATGTCATGATATATTTGTGAGCTACGTCATCTTAAGCATTTAATACTTTAATCATCAAATTATCTCCTGTGAGGTTATTTATAGGAGTGATTTATTACATAGAATATGAGTGTTTTTCTCTATATATTCACAAGTCTCATAACTTGTTTTAAGTGTTGATCTGTGGGTTATAAGAATTTTTTTATCATGTGTAGTTAAAAATTTAGCAGACATTAGAATCTTAGCTCACATCCAAGTGAATCTGAGCCACATAATTAGATTATTATCCAGTCAACAGAAATCCAGAGGATATTGGTAATGACTTCCTTTATGTGTCTGCTTTTTGTCAAGTTAGAATAAGAATGCAAAGGAAAGCTGAAGTGGAGAATTGAGAATGTTACCTGGATAATTATCTTTGAAGAATTGTGTTAGTAAAAATAAGATAATAATAAAATGACCTTACATTGATAATTACTTTCCAACAAATTGCAAATTTACTGAAAAGGGCTTACTCAGTAAATTGTTACTGATGTGTCTGTGCATGTGGCAGGCATAATGCCTGAAAAGGTTCTCTTTCTCTGTCTCTCTCTCCCCCTACCCCCATTAATGCTCTTCTTTTCTGATCATTTCGGCCCAACTGAATGACAATGAGACAGATAAATGACTAATTTGATCAGTGACCTCTTTTTGTCTATAAAATTTCAGTTTTCAAAATCTGTTTAGGGATCATGAACATCCATCATCTGGTTGCCTAGTATTTATATTCAACTGAAGTGATTGAATTTCCCAACAAGCCTTTCCAAGTCTCACCCACTACCTTTCCCCATTCTCCTTCCTCCTCTAACCATGCATGTCCTTCACGTGCTCGTTGCCATGTCATTGTCTTTATCTGTTTATTTGTTGTTGTTTTTTCAACTTTAGACCACGAAACCCTTGAAAAGCCTGACTACTCCTTTTATTTTTATACCCACAATATTTAGTAGAGCCTTTGACACATATTAGGTCCTCAGGAAATGCAGAAAATATCAGTTAAACCTTCAGCCCTGTAGACATGGATTTCATGGCTTTGGGGTGGGAGGGAAGTTGTACTTTCTTAAGGAAGAGCTCTTTTATATGTTCGCCTAATACAAAGGCTGTTTCTCTCACCATTTCTTAGAGTAACTTACTGTGTTGAAGTATATGAGAATAATAATAATAATAACAATAATAATAATAATAGCAGTAGCTCTTACAGTTTACAGAGCACTGAGTATTTGCCAGGCCTGTGCTAAGCATTTAATATATAGTAATATCTCAGTCAATCTAGGAAATTATTACTGTTGTCATTTTGCAGATGGGGGAACAAATGGGTTAAGTTACTTGCTCAAAGTCACCTCAATAATAACAGTTGGAAAGTCAAGATTAACACAATTTTCTGCCCCTAATGCCTACTTTTAACAGGTATGGGAATTTGACAGGTTAGCATCTAACAAACACATTAACAAAGATGTGGATTTTATTTGTGCACAGTAACTAGGATGTGGTAGTCAAATATTAATCAAATGGCTGTTATATATGTCTGTCAGTGTGGAAAGATATGTGATTTCATTATCAAAGTATAGAAAGAAGAATCAGATGTTTCCACAAGAAAGGAGTTTCAAGTTGTTTACCTAATCTTTTGGCATCTGAATATTTTGAAATATCATTTTCTTTAAGATTTATTTTTATTGTTTTTGACAGAGAGAGAGAGAGATACAGAGACAGAGAGAAGGGGGAGGGCCCAGAACAGTCTCCTTAGTTGCACATCATTGGTTTTTCCACATAGTTTCATTCCACAGGTGGGCGCGGGGCTGCACAGGGCAGGAACTGGGTCAGGGTCCTGCCCCAGTGAGAACCGAACTGGGGGACTCCCCAATTCAGCATATGGGTCCACATGGGCTGGGGCCAGGATTCGATCCTCGGTCCCTGGGGCTGCAAAGTGAGCTCTCAACCCACTGAGCCATCCCGGCCTCCCCTAAATATCATTGTCTTAACTCACCTTTGGTTTGGCTCGTTGAGCATAAAAAATACGCTTTAGGAAATACCGGTAGTGTATAGGGAGGGGACCCAAAGACTTGAATTCTTATCTCACCTTTGTATTTTACTGAGCTCTGTGATCCACATAATTCCTTGAACATTCTAAGCCCATGTCTTGGATGGAGTGATATTTTAGGGGCCTTATGTCTCATACCTTTCTAATCCTCTTCTGATCTTGATTTACTTCTGAGCAATCTCTGAAGTCCAATATCAACTTAATGTGGTGAGAGAAAGCTTGTGGAGCTACTGTAGATTAATATTATCATCTCAAAACCTTAAAATGAGAATGTTCACTGGGTTCCCCCTAGTTGGGGGTTAAAAGGAAACTGAAAGAGTGAGGTTCATAGCAGTTTTTGAAATATTAACAATTCCCTACACTTAGGCTTTTAACCTGTAGAAACTTTGGTCAAGGCACTTTTAAATTGATTGGGTTGACCTTTGGAGGATAACTGTGAGTTGAGGCTATTAACTATAGGGAAAGCTTACATGGAATGAATAGCAAAGTAGGGAAAGATATTACGGTAGGTGCTATGAACTTCAGCATCAAGCTGGCTTTCACTGTGAAAAGGTGCTTTTAATGACTGAAGTCATCATAGTGATAGAGTCCTTGAGCTGAAAGGAACTTTGAGAAGCCATTAGTCCACCTTTTTGCCTGGGACCATGTCACATTTAAACTATAGAAAGAGATAAAAATCTTTTTTGTTTTTTAAAGAGAGATTTCATAGCTTTCCCTGGTATCTTATTCCAGTAACTGACAACCTTACTTGTCAGCAAATCATTTTTCATAGCTAACCAAATCCCTAGGGCTATAGTTTGAATTCATTTTCTTCTGTCCATAGAGGTAAAATACAACTGGTATGTTAACTTCTCAGGTACATGAAGATTGTTATCAAGATTTTCTTCAGCTCTCATCCTAAAGCTAGATTCCTTGAACCCTTCTTCATAATTTATTTTTGTCTAACCCTTTCATCACCAATTCCTTTTGTACATATGAACTCTTCTCAAGTCTTCATCTTCTCAGTTATGAGACCCAGAGTAATATATAATAGTATATTTTGCTATTATATCTTGTGAATTGCTTAGTTGAATATTATATTGGAACCTGATAACTTGGATTATATTTCTATTTAAGCAAATAAATGAAGAAAACTTTCTCTTCTAACACTAGAAATGCAAAGCATTGTATTAATAGCAAGAAAAATAAGAAGAGCGCACATTGTCTTAGAGACCCCAAATTTATAAAAATTATAAACTAAAAATTAATAAATTAAGAAAAATTTTTTTTATAAAATCTATGGCCACTTTTCTTTACATTTTTACTCTGATGCTAAGCAGAAGTGTGATGTAATAAGACAAGAATAACTTTTGGTATCAAATAACTTCAATGTCAGTCCTGGATGTAGCTAGACTCAATAGATAATTGTATTTTAATATTTGAGCTTTACTTACATACTATGTTATATAAGATGATAACAAAAATGATGAGTTCCTTGAGGACAAGAACCATTTCTTATTTATTTTTGTATCTCCAGGATCTAACTCAATTCATAGCATAGGTTAATATTCACTTTAATGTTGGAATTTTACTGAAAGGTTGCTTGTGAGAAATAAATGCGGTTATACAAAGGGGGCCCAAAAAACCTAGAATTACCTTCTGGAGGGCAGGCCTCATGTAGTGCATTCTTCCCCTGCTGGGTGAATGTTCTGGGAACCCATCTGCACCAGTGTACCAGCCTGTGTTGTTCTGAGGGCCGCACTTGGCTTCAACAAATTTTTTGGGGAGGGTTTTTCAGTGTGTTTGCCCATTTCAGGATGGGTGATATACATGAACAGCATGTAGCATGACGACCTACCTGCCTACACTGCACTGAGTATGTGGCAGTTTTTGACCAGACAATGGCATGACCCCCACACCCCACTTTCCCTGTTCACCCCATCTCACCCAGAGCAACTTTTTGTTATTGTTGTTTCCCCGGATGAAAAAAGTCCTCTAGGAAAACGTTTTGCTGATGTGGAAGAGGTGAAACAGAAAATGGCAGCACAAAAAGGCATCAAAATCAATGAGTTCAAAAACTGTTTTGAGCAGTAAAAAAAAGCATCTCAATAGGTGTATTGCATCAAACGAAAAGTGCTTTGAAGATGACTGAAGTTTAAACATGTAAGAATAAATACACAATTATTCATAAATAAATTCTGGAGTTCTTTTGGGTCTCTAATATATGTAAATATTTGGTCAACTATTGAACTCCATGTAACTGTGAGTCATCACTATTAATTTTTAATGAGTCATTATTAGTAATAAATAAAAAAAAATTAAACCAGACTTTGATTTGCACTCAGCTTTCACATTTTTGTTATCCATTTCTTGCATGTCTTGTAAAAGATTGTCTAAAGAAGTGTTTCCTAAAATGAATTATCAATGGTACAAAACTTACGTAGAATTCAATGTTTGTTTCTTCGCAATCTGAGACTGAAAAATAAACTCAAATGTGACTGAAGTGATCTCCTAGAGCCAATCAAAAGTCATCCTGGCATCAAGAACATAGACTCTCTGAAAATTTTATATTTTTCCAGGCTTCCACGACCTTGGTACATTTCCCTATGTGAGAGAGAAAATCAGTGATATCTTTGATGACAAAAGCACCCAAAGGTTTAAATAACATTGCTTTATTTATTAACAACATGACTAAAAGGAATATTTTAAGTACTTGACCTTTTTTCATGGGAGAACATTGCCAAAAGGCCAGAGGGGTAGTATAGGAAAAAATTTTACTGCAGGGACTTAATAAGGAGTGTTTGTAAATAACAATTTGATCTTTTTAAAAAGTGTCCTTTCCTGTTTCTGTACTTGATTTACAAATGTTTGACTCAAAATGGATGAGCTTAGAATCCAAGTAGTTCAGGTTAAAATCTTAGCTCTACCAATAAAAGTAGATCTATTCTTGGAAAAATTATTCAGCCTCTCTAACCTTAGTTTTCTTCTGTAAAATAGAAAATATGTACCAAGTTCTTAAGACTCCTGGAACTTGGGTTCTTGTTAACTTCATTATTTCCCCCACCTTCTATTCTTTTCCCTTCTCTATTTTAGTAGCAAAAAGTGGTTAGATAATATATCAAATAAAACATTTTATTGAATTTCTTTCCAAGAATGATATTGATTGTTTGATAGTGACGTAAAGCTAGAAAGCTCTGAGAATGTGCTTCTTTTTGAGAAACTGAGTTTAAATATACATGTATATATATATATATATATATATATATATATATATATATATATATATATATAATCTTTAAATGTGAAAGTTGCTTATAGTTTGCCAAGGCCAAATAGCAGGGGAAAGAATTCTGGACTAAGAGTCAGAGTGCCTGGATTTGGCGCCAGCTCTGCCACAAATTAGATAACCTTGGGTAAGTCACTTTTTGTTTCTGGACCTTAATTTCTTCATCTTTGAAATAAAAGAATTATATGCGAGGCCTTCCTGTATCAACTGTTTACAGTACTGAGATGCAGACCTTATTACTCTCTCAAAGACATACTGCTTGGAGCACTGAAGGGTTGAAGTCCCATTTGCTTTTGCCATCATATCTTCAGACGTGGAGGACATCTATAGAATGATATGGCCCATAGGCCAGCACATCTCTGTAAAGAAAATATCAGTTTCCCTGGTATGAACACAGAATATTCTGGAGGCACTTTGTGCCCCTCATGTTTCTTTTTTAGACAAACATAATACTGTCTTGACTGGTGAGAATGTTTGTCACTAAATAGAAAAGTAGAAAGAACGACAATAACAAAAACAAAGAATAATAAGAGGGGGATGTTCAGGATACATGGGGAAAAAAAGGGAGTAAAAATCATAGAAATCTGAAACTATGCAAATATTTTACTCTGCTAAGTCAAATTTCAAAGCTTGAAGCTAGATCAGTTTGTGTTATTGCAGTCTCTGTTGAATTTACCAAATAGATAGCTAATTTTTTGTAATTTAATTTTTATGGGGCTGGAAAGATATAGATATTTGTGACTCACTTATGGCCTAAATTAGATCTCTTGATTTGCAATAAAAATATATTTGAAAAGCTTGTACTTTTGTTTTTCTCCCTCTTTTCTATACTTGAAAAGAGACAATGTCTAATTTTATGCTTGGCATAGAGTCATTTTCTTGGCCACAGTGAACAATAAATCAACTCAATTAACCCAACCAAAAAATCAAAATAATTTATAGATGGTACTATCTCCTAACTACCAGCAGTCTTTCCTACCATTACAGGGAATTAAAGGGAAGAAATCAACCAGAGATACATGCCGTAATTATTGCTTTTTAAAGTAGGCTAGTCAAAAATAGTATTTCTCATGGTCAACACTGAATTGAAATACTCTACAGGTATGCCACCTAAACCACAGTGAATAAACCACCTTTGCTCTTTTCCTGTGTGCTGATGAGGGAGAGTGCAGAACCCAAAGGTCATTGATTTCTTCAGAATCTTCCCTCTGGGATTTGTATAAGTTTATTTTTTCTCTCAAAAAGTTAAAATAAAAAATAAACTAAAATAATACTTAAGGATGCGCAAACAAGCAATACTTGGACAAAATTTAGAACCCCTAAAAAGTGAAATTCATCATGAAAGCATTTAAAATGCACTAGTGTTCAATTTGAGAAGGAAAAGGAAGACCCTGCTGCTACATATTTCTGTTCAATATTTACTGCTGTTTCACTGGAATAGGAAGGAGCAGGTTTCTGCTGAGTTGGCAAGTTAGTGTGCTTGAATGGAATAAAGAGAGAGGGCGAAGGAAATCACAATGCGTTTAGTATTTTCTTTGCAAAGAGCTTTTTGGGATCAAGGTCATGACTATTACAAGTAAGTACTCAGTTGCAAGAAAAATGTGAGTAAAGATCAAGTAGGCTACAGTTTTGTATTAATACACTACTAATGTCACTAATGTTCATTTGAATCTGGAGACTTAGGAGCAAACCAAGTGGCTAATCTTCTGTGCTGAGCCTCGGGTCCCCTTTCTAGTGAGTCCTGGATGTAGAGGTCATTTATTACACCTGAAATAAAAACCCACTTTTCTGAGTGATTGCAAAATACCCGAGGTTGGAGTTCTACATCTTACCTTTATATCTATTCACTTATCATGCCCACAGCTCTTTTTAAAACATGGTTTTTCTGGTTAAAAAAAGAAAAAAAAAATATATATATATGCCCATCATGGAAAATTTATAAAAATCAAAACATTTTTAAATTCTCTCAGAAACCATAGTCAAGCCAGGAGGGGCAGACATTGAAGGAATTGTGAGGTATCTTAGAGACACTGCAGTTGGACTGCAGGTGATTCTAAAGCTTCAAAGACATTTGGAATTCCTGTGGCCTCCTCTGCTCCTCTCTGCACTTCTGCTGTTCTTAACAGTCTTTTCCAGCCTATGTGACAGAAAGCATGGCCACAAAGCTCCCCAGTTTTATAATTTATGCCTCAGATTGCCTGTAGAGATTGCTTAGATATCACACAATTCCTCTTCATTCCTTACCTAGACTCATTAGAGATTCATGGGCCCAGCTTTCATAGCTCATTCGTGACTCGGGCTGGAATGCAAAAAGTATGATGACAACATAGTTGCTTCCATTGCACCCAAATACACTGCAGGTGGCAGTGTGGGGTGGGGGTAGATTTACACAAAAAAAGTGTACTGAGCAAACATTTGAATAAATCTTCCTTTTTTTTTTAATTTTTTTAAAAAGGCTAGAAACTCTTCAGAGTCTGAATTTTTTTTTGTCTAGATTTTATTTTATTTATTTATTTTTTAACTGAACTGGGGCCTCACCGCATTCAGGAAGCACACCCCAGCTCAGCATGTGGGTCCGCCTGGGCCAGGGCCGGGATTCGATCCTCGGTTCTCGGGGCTTCAAAGCGAGCGCTCAACCCGCTGAGCCATCCCGGCTTTCCCAAATCTTCCTTTTAAACCTATCGTTCCTTTACCCAGAGATAATTACTGATAATGTTTTTATATATTTTCTTCTGGGTTTTCCCTTAAGCTTGTGTATTATATTTTTAAGATTTACTTTATTATTTGAGAGAAAGAAAAAGAGAGAGAGAGAGAGAGAGAGAGAGAGAGAGAGAGAGAGAGAGAGAGAAGGAGAAGGGAAGGCCCAGAGCAGTCTCTATAGTTGTATATCATTAGTTGTAACGTGGTTTCATTTCACACAGGTGGATGTGGGCCGCACGGGGAGGGAACTGAACTGAGGGCCTCCCACATGGGAAGTGAGAACCTTCGCTGTCATCCTAGTAGTTACAGCTGTGCTGCAGTTCAGCACATGGGTTTACACTGGCTGGGGCTGGGACTCAATCCCCGGACCTTGCAGTTGCAAGGCAAGTGCTCAGTCTGTTGAGCTATCCCAGCATCCCAGCTTGTGTATTCTTTTGATGTTCTTAAAATCCTTCTGTTTATTAGACTTTTCATCTTGCTTTTTTCAAATACTAATTCATCATTAGCACTCACTCATAGCTTAGTTTTACTGGTAATAACTACAAAATAACAAACAAGATAGGTAGCATGCATCAAGTGGCATATGAAGATCCATACAGAGTCTATTCAGTCTTACAATGGGAATAATATTTATTAACCTGTGTGTACTGTACCAGCAGTTACAATACATTCAGCCATCACAAGTCCTATGAAACACAGTATTATCATTATTTTTCTATTGTGCCTATGAAAACAAAAACACAGCTAAGTCATATGATATGACCAATAAATGATCTTTTCTGGTCAGATTTCAAATCCTATTCCTTTTGGTCCATGCCCTGTTGCCTTCCTGGCACTTGTGCATTCAGATCAACTGACTGTGCTCCAGTGTTCTTTAAGGCAGTCCTTACACAGTAGTATCTGCCCTCCTGCGAGGGCCTTTCTGGACACTTCACAGTGATTGCAGGGGCAGTGGGAAGGTGAGGAAGAGAGCTGAGGCAGCATGCTAGTTATCAGGACTTTATATACTCTTTCTGGATGCTGCTGAGGGTGGTGGGGGCAGTATTCTGACTTTCACATGGTCAGATGCAATCTCACTTTTCCCCCAGAACTTCTGCGGCTCCTCACCATGGCCTGCTGCCAGGCATGTTCATACCTGGGCATTTTCTCTCAGGGTCCTCTTTTTCCTTCCAACCCAGTTTCCTGCCGGGAAACTTGTAATATACCCAACAGGAGTGAAATCCAATGGTGAAGTAGGTTCAGTGATCTTCCTGAGGATTCTGTTTCAGGGTACCTGAGTGTGCAGCAATAGATTATTTGTCCTGACCTAATGACACAGTCTCTAGGGAGTGATGCAGCCCAGCTCCACACTCCAGCATCTCATGCCAGATGCAGCAGAATAAGCAAAGAATCTGCTAATCCTGGAAAGCACAGTTGAAGAAATAGCAAGGAGTAGAAGATTTGGGCATTCTAGCCATACCAAGCATTCTGTAATAATTTCATATATTAAAAAAAATGTTTTAGTTGTGTTAATAAACAATATTATGAGATGTGGATCACTTATTACAATGACCATCATTCGTTTTGCCAGCAGCTGGCTTGGTTCAGAAATAAGCTTGCTAGGAATCTGTCACACCTGAAGGACTGGTAAGTGACAGCTGGGATCTGGCCCAGGTAGTCCAAGTGTAACTAGTCTACACAGGTTACCAATTTCCACAGGGCAGAGAACATGGTAGTCATATAATCATGTGGGGAATTTCAGAGACTATATGGTCCTCCAGCTCAGGGCCTGGTTTAATTTGTCTTTGAATTCCTCGCATGTGAGTTTAGAACATTTAAATTCAATAGAAGGTGGGTTATAGGGTAAACACGAATGAGAATCTGCATTACAGCATGGCTTAAGATGGACGGATTTTTATTGTTTCTTACTCCTGATGCCCTTTCCTCTTTCATCCTTTCCTCTTTGTCTTCCTTGGGCAAAACATCCAAGTCTGCACCCTTTTTTGGTGAAATATTTCCAAGGCTTGTCCTGAAAAGCAATGCTACACGTTTTTCCCCTTCAACTACAAGTTTTGCTGGAATGGAACTGGGTAAATAAACACAACTTATCTGGCAAAAATTTAGATTCCCAATTCACATTGAGATAACCAAAGGGTTAAAAGATTACGGTTTCTATATTTGTTTTTAGAGTAACTTGTGTATAGTTATGGTTTTTTTCTTTATTGTTAAATTTTCAGTCTTTGAGTGCCATTATTTTTGTCAATAATATGCAGATTTACAGTGAGGTTGTTATAACACTCCATTAAAATTTAGTAGCAGGATTTGAGCAAATGAAATGTTTCTTAATGTGATTTGTAGTGTTAGTCTCAAGAATTTAGAAACCAAAACTCAATTATTTACACAGATGACATTTCGCTATCACAAATATTTATGAAACCACAGGTCACTGAAGATATAAATTAATTTCCCACCATTTAAGAGCAACAATTTAAGGCCAAGAAAAAATATTTTCAAAACAAATTCCTTGTGTTTTTAGTAATAGCTTCGTCTCATTGCTGTTCTTATTACTGCCCAAAATCTCAGAAACTGAATCAGGTTTGGGGGTTTGTAAAATTTTTAAGTTGTGTTAAATATAGTCTGCTTAATTTCTTATATGATAGACGAAGGGAGAGAAATAAAGCACTATTCTAGGATGGAGTCCTAGTTGTAATGGTGAGTCACTGCCTGAGCAGTCATTATGATAGACGAATCTATTTATTCCCGTTCTCTAAGCCTCGCATAATGAAGCCATGCAGAAATTACATAATTATTCCTACTGGATGGATTTTCTTATTAGTTTGTAATTACGAAACGCTCTTTGAGTACTTTTGTATCCTGAAATTAAGTCTTCAGAATTGCATAAAGAACCACAAGGTTTGATCTCAGCTTGTTTATTCTCTTTATATTTGATTTTGCCAATTAATAGTGTAGCTTCCTGCATGCTAAAATGTGACTTCTTTATCTTTCCCATGGCTCAATTATTTAGACTAATTTTATATAAATCCTCAGGGAAACTTATTTTTATAATCACATGGTATACTTTTCCACTAATTATAACTGCTTCCTGTATAAATTAAATAGCTTATGTTGCTAACATTCCATGCGCACTAGGTGTGCCCCCTTCAATATGTTCTGCCATTTTGGGCCATTGTTCATAAATGGTTGCTAAGCATTTCCGTAATTTTCTCCGAAGGGAGCCTTGAGGACAAGCACAGGCTGGCTTATATAAGCTATTCCTGACACTGATTGCTTTAACTCCCCTGCTCAACTAACCACTGTTGAGTGTGGGGTAAGAAAGATGAATGGATCTTGAAAAAATGTATGGTCTAGGTAGCACCTACTTCCATCCAGCAAGCTGTTTCAGCTAGCACCTGCCCAGTCCAGAGACAGAGGCCACATGTGGGTTATTTATGAGTGCTTAACCCTTTGAACATTCTTCTGAGACGTTTCCTAAGATAATTGTCAAGAGAAGCTCTGATGATCTTCAGAAGGTTCTCATTTCTTTGCAGTTATAAGTATGGGAAGCCTAAAATATACTTTAACATAATAAGCTTATTGTTATAACCAGAGCCAGACCATATAATTGTTCATTTCCTACAATATACTTTCTTGTTCCTCCAAGTCATTAAAATATTACGAAACAGGACTGTGCTATCTCATTTCATTCTCATAGCGATCCTTTGAGGTACTTTACATACTACCATTTGCAGATGAAAATGTGAAGCTTAGGGAAGAAACTTGAATGTCCGAAGTTCTTAACTAGTAAATGGCAACAGAGGAGGACAGTACTGACTCCTGAAAAAATGCTCCAACCCTGGACAATTTCAAACTCTTTCATCAGAATTATGTCATGCTCAATAGCATATGCCAGATGTGAATCCTTAGTGTCATGGTTGACCACATCATAAACTTTAGACCTTTTTCATATGTGTTATATAGATAGTGGCAATTCAGTCAAATGATGATTCCTTTTCCCAAAGCAGTCTACATGGAAAGAGTTGTTAATATCTGCTTTGCTCAAAAGTAAGCTTGTGTGTAGGGTCACTCATAGCACCATAAATCTAATTCTGTTGTTTATTGGAACTACTATTTCCTGAATTTCAACTACCTGATAGGTAATTTCATGTTATATCCTTTAATCCTCACTGTAAAATAGATAAGTACACCAATTTTCTAAAATCTGTACATTTCCAGGTTTTAAACCTGGAAATTTAAGCATATAATTTTTTGAATCAACTTTGTTCAGGTATGGTTTATACACAATAAAATGTACACTTTTAAGTGTGATAATTTGATGATATTTGACAAATTTATATATACTGGTAACTACTGCCCCTCAAGCTAAACAACAGTTCCATCACCTAGTCAGTGTGCCATTTTGCAGTCTCTCCCTCTCCCCTTGCTCCAGGCTACCACTGATGATTGCTAATGATACAGATTAGGAATTATACAGTATATATGCTTCCATGTCTAATTTTTATTTACTAAGCGTGTTTTTTGAGATCTACACATACGGTTGCCTATATCAGCAATTCATTCTTTTTTATTACTGACTAGTATTCCATTATATTCTTATACTCTGTTTCTTTTTCCACTAACCTACTGATGGATATATGGATATTTCTAGTTAGGGGCTATTCTGAGTCAAGCTGCTATGAACATTCGCATTTCTATTTTATCGAGTCAGGGGAATTGTTATCCTAAAACATTCCTTAAACTCTGAATTTATCTTGAGGGATGATCTAATTGTTCTTTATACAAGCCCAATCTTTTGGGACTTAACAAGGACTCCAGCCAATTTCTATAACTCTAATTCAGTGTAAGCATTTTTCTTCTAGGTATTTGATTATGCATTTACATTAACTTCCATTTACATTGCAACGTGTCCTTCTGATTGATTACATTGCTTTTAGGGTCAGTGATCTTTTCACTATGCCAGTGGTATTCATCACTGTGTTTATCAATCAGGTTTCATAGTTTCAAACATCTAAAAACAATTCCAGCTTCCTTAAAAAGTAGATGAATTTATGGAAAAGACATAGGGCAGTTCATACAATCACCAGGAACCTACAGAACAAGGTTTGGCAAACAGGTAGGACCAAGGAAAGCTAGGCAGCTTCCAGGACCACAGCCAAGGTGACATTACAAAACCAGTCTATTGATGACATTGGACTCTCCATTTCTTCTCCTGATATAAAACCATAATTAGTTATTCCATTTCTCCTTTGTCTTCAGAAGGCTGCTCCTAGAAACTTTCAATTAGGCTGTTGATATACATTGGGAAGGAGTAGTAGAATGGCAGGATAACACACTGGAGGTGGGGACCATATGCCCTTGCTTTCTAATTGAGACATCAAGACTTGCTTAAGAACTTCTTCCTGATGATATCATGGCAGAGCAGGGACTTCCTGATGTTAAGGCTAAGAAGCTCAGAAATACCATTCATGATGGACAGACTGTGGTACATGGTCACCTGAATCCCATATGGTGTGAATATGATGTTATGGCTTAGACACTAGCCAGATGCAACTTCTCCAAGGCATGACTTTTCTCCAGGCGATCATGTTGTTTATTCCAAGTCCATTCACTCTTCTAAAACTCTAGATGAGTATTTCATACCTTTACCTCTTCTCGGACCATCATTATCTCCTCACCCATCCATCCCACTCTCAGCTAATGATCCTTTCTAATTCCCTGAGTAAATTGAACCAATTTAAAAGAAAAGAACTCCTCGGTCAGCTTTAGCTCAAGCAGTTACTTCATCATGACAGACTATAAGGAAAGGACTTCCACAGGTTCCCCATTACAAGCATCCACAGTCAGGTACTCTACCTTCCTGCCTATAAAAGATGGCATCTGTTCTTCCAAGGCCAACTAAATAATAATGCTCTATGTTGGAGTAAATGAAGTTGGCTTATTAATAATAAACCACATTAAATATATTTATTAATAACCATATTATAGTTATTAATGATACATATTAAACATGTTTACTAATTATTAAATATATTTTATAATAATAATATACTTGCTAGGTGCCATGCATGAATCATCTCATTTAATGCTCTCAGCAACTTTTTCAAGTAGGCACTTTAATTAGCCCTGATTAATTTTTTTAAAGATTTATTTTATTGTTTTTGACAGAAAGAGAGACAAACAGAGAGAAAGGGGAGGGTCCAGAGCCATTTCCACAGTTGTACATCATCAGTTTTCAACATGATTTTATTCCACACAGGTGGGTGAGGGCCACACAGGACAGCAACCGTGCAGGGAGCTTCCCACATGGGAGGCATGCCCCCTCAAGCCAGGGGCCAAACTAGGGGGTGAGAACCAAACTGAGGGCCTCCTGCATGAGAAGCACACCCCAGTTCAGCAGATGGGTCTGCATGGGCCAGGGCTGGGATTTGATCCTTCGTCCCTGGGGTCAAAGTGAGCACTTAACCAGCGAAGCCATCCTGGCTTCCCAGCCCTGATTTAATATAAAGAAAAAAGAAAAAAACTGCAGCTTAGAATAGATAAGTAACTTAACCAAGGCTCTACAACTAGGACATGGCAGCAGACCAGGCTTGCTTAACTTCAAAAGACAGCTTTAGAGGATGTCATTGCCCTTTTGTGACGTTCCTTAGTGTATGGCAGAATATAGCACTGCTGTTCCACAGGTCTCTCTTAAAAAGTTATCTGATTAGCCTTCAGCCTGTATCCCAAATGGTTGATGTTCTTACCCAAAGGGGGAACTCAGACCATTTATTCTAATGGATCTCAGCCATGAGGTCCCGAATGCACAGTACTAACAGAAACGTTTCTTGCCTTCTACCACTGGACACAGGACACTAGAAAGTACTCCAGAGAATTCCTTGGATCCCCACAATATTTTCCCTTGCCCTTGTAATGTATCACTATTATCCACAATCTATGAATAAATTTGTATTTTTACCTTAGTTTCCTCATCAAAGAAAAATGACAGACAGATGTATCCCATTAGGTTCAGTCACTCAAGAGCAATGGTGAAAGTTGCTCTTCCCCATTGTTTTTTGTCATCACCCCTAGGTGACCTCCTCTCTTTCCTGTCACAGAATCTACTTACTGTTGGCACCAAACCTTTGTATGGAGCCATCATTGAATTCTCTTTTTCTCATTAGCCGCTCTTTGATCAGACCCTCAATATTTATTCTGAATTCTCCTCTGCTTTCCACTATCTTTCTCACTCTTTTTTCTCAGCCACATAGTTTTTCATGCTACTCTTCAAATGCACGAAGTGTGTACACTCCTGCCTTAAAGCCAGTTTGGGTTGTTTCCTCTGAAATGCTTTGCATCCCCATATCCACATGGCTAACTCCCTCCGCTCCTTCAAGCCTTTGTTCCAAGCTCATATTCTCAAGGATGCCTAGCTACACCCACCCCAACGCCTGAGCCTCATTATCTTGCGCTACTTTATTTACCCTTCTCTATAGCACTTATCACTTTCTAATAGAGCATACAATTTACTTTATCATTTTTATTCTTTATTGTCTTTTCTCTCCACTAAAAGTAAACTTCTTGATGTCATTTATTTTGTGTTTACTGATGTATCAGAAGCAACTAGAACAGTCCTGGCCCATATTAGGCTCTCATTAAAAATTTGTTGATTGACCCAAATCCTGCAGACCTCAGTCATGACAGGCTTCCTGAGATATTCTGTAGATTCCATGCACCTTCTCATCTACACCAACATTTAGAGCATCATTGGATAAGCTCAATAATAAGGAGCAAGTGACAGAGCTGCATGCACTGTCCCATAGCACAACATGAAGGCCTCTCTTGCTCTGGTCCCCACTCAAAGCTAGAGGCACTCAACTCACCGAATCAATGAATCGAGACAGAACAACATAATGTGGTACTATTTTTTCAAAGTCTATAGAGGCCCCCAAACTTTGTATCTCTTTCTTGGAAATGGCTCCATTAACCTTGTTTTCCAGTCATAGATATATTCATTTTTGTTAAATCAGTAAGGTCTTTAATTGGCTCTGCCCATGTATTTTATCTCTAGAGACCCCATAATTAACTATTCTGGATTCCTATGGATGCTCTTTCATTGTGCATCATTAAACTCACTAAAGGAAATCTCTTTTCTGAGGAAGCTAGAGAAAGCTCCTTGAGATTGAACTAGATGTTATTTCAAAGGCACAATCTTGACCACCAAACATGAATATCCTGGCTTTCTTCTTATTCAGAACAATCTTTCTGCCCTTGCTGAACACCTTTCTAGGTATTTTCTTCTGACTGGAAATCATTAGTCCTATAATTCCATCCAACATTTACCCTAAAATGCTTCAGTCTACAAAAAGGACTTTTGGTGCCCAGACCTGGTATCCAAGTGTCCCACAGCTTATCTTAAGTCCTAGATCCTTGCTATCTGTGACATTTCTGTTTTTACTTTTTTTTTTTCAGTTTTATATATAAATAAATAAGATACAATTTACATACAGTGCTGTATATGTTTAAAATAATTCATAATAATGATGACTTACATATATTGGAAAATTACTATTGCATAAGTTCAGTTAATATCCATCACCTCATATAGTTACAAAACAGAGAAAAAATGTTTTTTTCTTGTGATAAGAACTTTTAGGATCTAAGTTCTCATAATATTTCTGTAGGAAAAATTGAAATATCAGCCTAAGCATACCTGTGAAAACAGACACACTGTTATCTTGGGCATAATACAATGAAAGCTAAGCAATGTTCCTTTATTTTTAAATGAAAAACTTAATTTTATTCTTGGTCCATGAAATGTCCCCTAGCTCCAAAAGCAGAACAACCTTTTTTTTTTCTAGGAAACTGTACTTTTGGGGTCAGTACTATGTTTAGACTTTAAGTGAATAAAAGCCTCTTTTTAAGCAAAAAGAAAGATCAAAAGAACACTCAGATCTGTTATTCATCCCCTACGTTCCCTCTGGTATTTTGCCCCCTGTAACTTTGAGTTTTGAAGAGGAAAAAGACAGTGGAGTAAAGGGAAGTCACAGAGACAAGGTAGGAGAGTGAGGGCGTATCCATTGGGCACTCACTCTTGGGTAGATACTGTGCCGAAGTGTCTGTCATATAAACGTACATATTTTGTTGCTTCGGTTCTAAGATATGCATTTCTTTTAAATGTTAATATTCCATGAATGTGTCTTAAAATAAATAGTGTCTTAGATCCAGTGAAATGTGCCTTGCTTAATCTGAGCATGATCTCTATTAAATTTTATAGGTGCAGAGATTATTTGTTCCAGGTCACAAGTGGCAGAACAGGGATTCATGCTCAGGTCTGGATGATTCCCAAACCCATTAACAAACAAAACCCAATACATCAGATGTGGGATCAGTCCCTTCTATGCATTATGACAAGTTCAAGATCCAAAATAATCTCAACTGATTAGAGCAGCTTGATGTAAATGAAATGGAAGTGATCCTCTGTGGCAATATGGCCAGACTTGAAGAGGTGAATTACAGTAGGAGGGTCCAGAACAAGAATTAGGCACACCTACTGGAACAGAATAGGTACTGAAGTTATAGAAGTTGAAAGGTGAACCACAATGGGTAAGTATGAAAGTAGAAAGTCGAGACTTTAGTAACAGGCAGCAGAAACCTGTTGCAATAAGTAAGGGAGGTTTAGAAAGAGGTAAAGGGGTGTTTTGACAAGTAGACGGAGCTCAGGAGGTAGAAAACTCAGCACAAGCAGTTTATTAAAATGCAGACATAAGACCTCAGACATCTTCTCCACAGATTGGACAAACATCCATGGAAAGGTTATGGTTTGAGTTAGTACCAGCAAATTTGTCACTCTAGAAGCAAATAGTTTTGACATTCAGTGAAGAACATGATTTTTCTAGGCTGGTATACAGGACAAAAGGGACTAGAAGATGCCAGAAAGGAACTGAGAGAGCAAGCAAGTACTGCAATGCACCAAGCCCAGGCTGGGTGTTAGAACTCCTAGTTTCTAGCCTTGCTCCACTAGAAAGAGGAAGAAGAGCCCTCCAGTGGCTCTGACTTCATATGAAGAGCAAATGCAGAAGCTAACAGAAGGTAGGAGCAGTGAACCGGCCAGATCGCTGCTGGTCAAGTAACAGAATATTCAACTTAAAGTTATATGAGGGCAGAGAATCCTTTGAGGACCAAAGGTGTCTTCTCTGTGTAGGCATCTTCAGAAACAGAGGATTGGGTCAATGCTGAACAATAGCCCCAGGTAAACCATCCACCCTATGCACGTGGAGACCAGCTTTTCAGCACACACCAGAGAGCAGGGAGAGCTCCCCTGAACCAATAAATGACAAGTTACCTAAGCATACAAGTATCTCTGCCTCCCCAATTCTTCTAGCATGTCCCCTCACCCCAGAAGACATAGGCCTTAAGAAGGAAAGAGTTAACACAGAACCACACTGTGCATCTCATCTCCGGAGGTGCTGGACTGGGAGGAGGAGTGAAAGAACAAAGCCCAAATGCCTAGCGAGCCATGAGGGAGGGGAACGCTTGACATTGGGTATGAGGTTAGAGTTTTAAAGTGGGCTGGCTTGTACTTCGAAAGCTGCTTGCAAAGCTATGGGGTCTGCCCAGGATGTTATTAAAGTGGCACAGCAAAGGGAAATTCAAAAACGTGTATTTGAAGAAAGCAATCTAAAATGTAAAAACAAAAAATATGCTTAGTTTATCCCCAATAGGATTGACATGTGTGCTAACTACACCAACATTATAAGATGGTAGCACAATATTTAACTATGAATATTTGACTGAATGTTTGAATTTTCTATATCACTTTTATAGATTCAGTTTCAGTACATGTAGCCAATCAGTATTTAAGTAAACTATGTTACTTTTAAGAAAAGCTTAGTGTATTACTACAGAAGGGCATGATTTCTTAAGATATTTCTAAAAATGTCTCAGAGTATAGCCAACTGTTAGCTAGGGACAGAATTTAACATGTTCATTTCCCAATGAGCCAGTTCATGGTGTGCAAGAGAAGAAAGGAAAAGAGATACTGACATGACTCAGTTTAGCCACAGGGTGGAGCAGA